>BPTQ01000007.1:269597802-269620284 GCA_019973895.1 Chrysanthemum seticuspe
CGACAATGACTAAGTAGTACAAACATTTGTTGTCAAAATTTGAGAAATTCGAACAAAACGTTCGGCTATTAAAGAAGTTCTTCCAGTAGATGGGCTAAGCAACTTACGAAAAACATACGCCTTTTGACAAAAACTGTTAAATTGTTGAGTAGGAATCGAAAAACTCAAAGGTTCCACTCTCGCAATTAAACGAAAAATACAAGTACAAAGTCAACAAGATTAAGTCTGTTGTTTCGTAAGAAGTTCCACCGATCTAGTGCGTAGACAGAGAGATTTATAAAAAGCAAAACTACTCTAAAACGTTTTCGCCGAAGTTTTGGAAAAAGTGCCAAAAGAACTCAAAACTTTTTCAACTCAACGTAAACATTCGTAAGTTTTAGGAACCAATTGTCACGTAAAAATGAAAAATTCCAAACTAAATTACGTTGTGTAAGTCGTTAAAACCTAACAACCAGAAATTCATTGTCTTGTTCTAGACCTACTCCGTTTCCAAGTAGCACAAGTTGCACTCAGTGTTGTACTAGTAATAAATCTAGGAGGGTCTTAGATGCTACAACTGCAATGAGAAGGGACACCTGGCTAATGCATGCCCAAAGCCAAGGACTAGGGGCAGTGCTTATTTCAAAGAGGCTTTACTTTTGGCTCTTAAGGATGAAGCTGGTGGATCTCTCACAGACAAAGAACAGAGTTTTATGGCAGATGCAGACTCGGATGATGATATGGAGGACTTGCAGGCCAATGCATTTGTTATGTTGATGGCTAATATGCAATAGTTACACATGAGTGAAACAGGCCCAGTGTATGACACTGATGGCTTGTCTCAGGTACCCGAACAAACCATCATCATATCTGAACTAATATCTCCATCAATATCTGAATCCGGCATGGCTCAGAATGTTCAAAATGAGTCATCTACATCTCATTCTGACGATTTTCAAATAAACCCCGTAGTTACATTTGACGATCCAGATGACCTTATGGTTTCCCTTGATAATCAAATTGACTCCGTGGTTATACTTGAGGATCTAAATAATGATCATGTTGTGACTCACGTTGAACACGATGAACCTTTGCCTCATCCAGATCTTGTTCTGTTACTTAAAGACCAACAATCCAAAATTGCTGAATGTGTTGCATTAAATCAAACCTTAAAAAGTAAAAATGCACTGTTAACCAAGGATTTTGAATGCTTACAAATGCAACTCAACTTTTTCAAAACTCAAGAAAACCGTGAAAAAGGTTTTGAAGCCGCTTTTGCAAAATCTCATCAAAACGAAAAATATTTAGAGAGACAGATGCGTGATCTAGCCACCTTGAAGAATGCTTTGTTGTCTGAATTAGAACAACTGAAACATGAACATAAAAAGCAAATTAACGCTCTCACCTTGGAAACTCAAAAAGCTAAGGATGAGTTGTTAAATTGTCAAAAACAGTTTTCCGCATACAAAAAGCATTCAACGAATCGGGTAGATGACCTTCTTGAAGAAATTATCGGCTTGCAAAACAAGCTTAAAGAGTTTAAAACTGTTGTTTACAAACATGATGAATCAGTAACAGCTATTGAAAAGTTTACCTTAAAACCCAATCCAAAAGGATATGGAAAAAATCTAGCTGATTACAAACCAAAGCTTTCACTAAAAACATTCAAACCAACTCCTGAAGTTTCCAGTGCAGAATACAAAATTGATAATGCTGTCATGAGTGTTGTTGAATATCATCGTCAAGAGGAATTAGATGCAGAAGACGAGAGTCGATCAAAATTAAAAAACGTTGTTTACAACAAACCTTTTAATTATAAAAACGCGGTCACTTTCGTCACACCAACGGATTCTTCTAACACACAAAGGGTTATCATCAAAACACCTAAGTCTTCTAATGTTAATCCCAAAACAGATTTTGCTCAAACTTATGGTCCTTTACCTTCCATTAGTGAAGTAAACTCAAAATCTGAAAATCGAAAAATTCTTCGATATTTTGACATTTTCATGGCTGACCTCAAAATTTTACAACATGAGATAGAATATCGCTCTGAAATCAAAGTTGAACATTTTCAATCGCCTCTGGCGCGAGAACAAAGAGACATTTTTCAGAAAAATCTTTTACCTAATGTTAAAAACTTGAAAAGTTGTGCAATTGCCTGGGAAAAGGATTTTCATAAGGAACTTGGGGTAATGAAAAACGTTTTCAAGAAAACAGAAACATCTATTTCTAATACTAAACGTAAAAAGAAACTCTTGAGAAAAGATGTTGATCGACTCTTGAAAGATGTTATCTGTGCTGATATCCATAATGTTGTGTTACTTCATGCTTTGCCATTTGCATCTGATTACATCTCTGCTGATATTGTTGAAACTGTTGTAACTGTTGAGAACACCGATAATGTGCTTCAGATCGAGTCTTTAAAAGCTGAAAATAAACGATTACTCAATGAAATTTACAATGCAAAACGTCGTCTTCATTGGTGTGAAAAAGATATTCACAATCATCAACTTAGTTTTCAAAAGAAAATCGCTCAGTTGAGTGCAAAATCTTCTGATCCTAAAATTGAGCAACTGGATGATCAAAACGTGTCTTTGAAAAGTCAAATCTCAAAATATGAACAAGAACTTTTAAAAGTTAAACAGGAATATGGTGTCATATTTGATTTACTCAAAAAGACTCGACTTGAAGCATCAAACGAACTTGATCACTATCTTGCTCACACTAGAGATGTCATGAATTTTGCTGGAAATATTCGTTCTGAAAATCAAGATTTGATTCACACTATCTCTAAGTTACGGGAAATGTTAGGAAAGTATGAACAACTTCCGCCTACTGTGATTAAGAGATTAGCACCCGTCACACTTAGTAATCGTGAACCTAGAATTCCCACTGCCAAATCACAAGTTGCTAATGTGTTTCCCTCTACTGAAACAGGAATAGTTGCATCTTTTCCAAACGTCCGTACTTCACAGCCTAGGAGCACTCAATCGACGAATAGGAAGTTGCGACCTAAGAAAAGATCAATAAGGAATGCGAAAGTGGAAGAACACCCTAGGACTCTGAATAAAACTCATGTTGCTTCCACTATAGATGTTGCGTCTGGCAAATGTAATACAAATAGTGATGTAACGAATGCTAAACCGTTAAGTACTTTTGATATTCAGTGTGATGCACCTTGTGTTATTTGTCGAAATAGTATGAATTCTGATTGTCATGACAAATGTGTTGCTAAAGCTATAATCTCTCGATTACGAAATCCTAAGAATCGGAATACCTCTAGGCCCACTAATCATTCTAATTCTGTGCTTGGTAGACCGCCTTCTTTAGATTCTAAGGCAACCATTGCTATCACAGTAGCTCCCGCTTCACCTCCTAAGAATGTAGTACCACCTAGTGCATTCACTAAGACTAAAGCAAAGAGTAGTTATAGATGGCAGAAATGGATATATAACACACTAGGATTTAAATGGATGCCTAAACTTATTAATGTGTATATATCTAATATACCTGCTTCGGAACCCTCTAACATTTCGGGTTCCACATCTACTTCTATTCCATCTGTGTCGTCTGTGTGTAATGCAGGTGATACAGATCATTCTCTGGATTGTTATAGCGGATGTTCCCGACACATGACAGGCAATCTTAAACTGTTATCAAACTTTATTGCAAAGTTCATTGGCATTGTCAGGTTCGGGAACGATCACTTCGCAGCTATCATGGGCTACGAAGATTATGTCAATGGGAACATCGAAATCAGCAGGGTTTACTATGTGGAAGGCCTCGGTCACAATCTGTTTTCAGTAGGTCCATTTTGTGATGGAGATTTGGAGGTTGCTTTCAGGGAGAAAACTTGTTTCATTCGTGATCTACAAGGAAATGACCTTATGTCTGGCTCGCGTAATTCTAGTCTCTACACCATCTCTATGCAAGACATGGTTGCTTCCTCTCCCATTTGCTTACTTTCAAAGGCAACATCTACAAAATCCTGGCTATGGCACCGTCGTCTCTCACATCTAAACTTTCAAACCATCACCAACCTTGCTAGACACAAACTAGTTGAAGGACTCCCACGATTCCAGTATTCAAAAGATCACCTTTGCTCAGCCTGTGAACAAGGGAAAAGCACTCGTGCTCATTTTCCTTCAAAGGTGGAACACAGCTCTCAGCATGTGCTTCATCTTCTTCACATGGATTGGTGTGGCCCGATGCGCGTGCAAACGATCAATGGCAAACGCTACATCTTAGTAATTGTTGATGACTACTCACGATGGACTTGGGTCTACTTTCTTCGAAGCAAAGACCAAGCTCCACAAATAATCATCACCTTTCTCACAAAAATACAGGTTCAGCTCCGCAACACCGTCAGGATAATCAGAACAGACAAAGGAACTGAATTTGTTAACAAAACCCTTCGTGAATTCTATGAGAAAGTGGGAATTCAACATCAAACATCTATTGCACGTACACCAGAACAAAACGGAGTTGTTGAAAGACGAAACCGAACGTTAGTGGAAGCTGCAAGAACAATGTTAATCAATGCTAAACTTCCAGATTACTTATGGGCAGAAGCTGTATCTACTGCATGCTATACTCAAAACCGTTCTATGATCACAAAACGCCACAACAAAACACCTTTCGAGCTTGTCCACAACTACAAACCGAACCTCAAACACTTTCATGTATTTGGATCCCTTTGCTATCCAAATAATGATCGTGATGATTTTGGAAAGCTCAAAGCCAAAGCTGATATTGGAGTCTTTATTGGATACTGTGACAATTCTAAAGGCTTCCGAATCTGGAATCGTCGAACTAAGGAGGTAATGGAAACGATTCATGCTCATTTTGATGAACTCACATAAATGGCTTCTGAGTATAACAGCTTAGAACCCGGTCACAACCGTTTAAACTTCCCTCAACCCCCATCATCAGCTGAACAAAGCCCCCAGCTCACTCGTCAACAAATGGAAAGGTTATTTGATCCTCTGTTCAGTGACGATATTGATGAACGTGCTCCAGGTGTATCCGCTGTTTCCGCTGCACAACCTGATAATGTTCCTATACCTGATACACCTGCTACAACAACTACTGTTGAAGATGCACCTACACCAGTTGACTCCAACACAACAGTTGAACACACCGCTTCCAACAATGATCAACCAGCTGATGATATTCTGAATGAAGTACCCCCACCTGCATATTTTGATCCAAATGCGTTCTTCAACCCGTTTGCTAATGAGACTGTTGCACCAGATGTCGCGGAATCTTCAACAAACCATTTGAATCCTCAGAATCTGCACAATGTATACCAACATCAACCCGCTACACATCGATGGACAAAAGACCATCCTCTGGCTAACATTATTGGCAACCCGAATCAACCAGTCGTTACGAGACAACGTCTTCACACAGATGGTGAACATTGCATCTATGCACTCACTGTCTGCCAATCTGAGCCTAAAAACATTAAAGACGCAATGACAAAAGACAACTGGATTGAATCCATGCAGGAAGAACTCAACCAATTCAAACGTCTTGAAGTATGGGAACTGATTGAAAGACCAACAGGGGTCTACGTCATTGGTCTAAAATGGATTTGGAAAAACAAATTGGATGCTGAAGGGAATGTCATCCGAAACAAGTCACGTCTAGTTGCTAAGGGTTATCGTCAGGAAGAGGGAATAGACTTTGAAGAATATTTTTCTCTGGTTGCTCGTCTTGAGGCTGTTCGAATATTTCTCGCGTTCGTAGCTCATGTAAATATGACGGTCTATCAGATGGATGTCAAAATGGCATTTCTCAATGGACAACTTAAAGAAACAGTCTATGTCAGCCAACCAGATGGATTCGTTGATCCTGAGTTCCCGAACCATGTCTACAAACTGAACAAAGCTCTTTATGGTCTCAAACAAGCCCCTCGGGCATGGTACGATAAGCTATCATCTTTCCTCATTGCTAATAATTTCACCAAAGGCTCGGTTGACCCAACTCTTTTTATACAATATCACGGGGCACATATCTTAATTGTTCAAATTTACGTGGACGACATCATTTTTGGGTCTACACATAAAAAGTTTTCAATCGCTTTTGCAAAACTAATGAAGAAAAATTTTGAAATGTCCATGATGGGTGAACTTACGTTCTTTCTAGGACTGCAAGTTCATCAATCACCCCGTGGTATTTTCTTGAGTCAGTCCAAATATGCCCTTGAATTGTTAAACAAATTTGGAATGACAACCTGTGACACTTATGCCACACCAATGGCTCATACCAAGAAGTTAGATGCTGATTTACATGGGAAATTAGTTGACCCTACCAAATACCGAAGTATTATTGGGTCTCTCATGTATCTAACAGCTAGCAGACCTGATATTGTCTTTGCCATTTATCTATGCTCCCGCTATCAGTCGCGACCAACTGAAACCCACCTCTCTGAGGCTAAACGAATCCTCCGATACATCAAGGGAACCATTAACTTGGGGATCTGGTATCCGAAGGATTCTGGTTTTGAACTAATCGCTTTTTCAGACGCTGACCACGCAGGATGCTTAGACTCAAGGAAAAGTACTTCAGGAGCTCTACAATTTCTCGGTGATAAACTGGTGTCTTGGCAATCAAAGAAACAGGATTGTACATCGCTGTCATCAACCGAAGCAGAATATGTAGCCATGTCCGCATGTTGTGCTCAAGTCATCTGGATGTGAACACAACTCAAAGACTATGGTTACGTATTTGACAGAATCCCGATGTACTACGACAATCGGAGTGCCATTGCAATCTCGTGCAACTCAGTTCAGCACTCGAAATCAAAGCACATCGATCTACGCTATCATTTCATCAAGGACCACGTGGAACAGGGTACCGTTGAATTATACTTTGTGGGTACTGAATACCAATTGGCATACCTGCTCACCAAAGCCTTGCCTCCCGCTAGGTTTAATGAGCTGATCCACTGGATTGGTATGAGGTGTTTGACTCAAGAGGAATTGGATGACCTCTTAAAACAGTCTTAAAAACCTGTCAAACACCAAAACATCTTTTGTAAATAAATTTTTCAAAAACAAAATACAAAAATATAAAATCTTATAAACCTAAAAAAATATTCTTCTAATCTATAATCTTTCAACATGGCAAGTACATGTCTTCCTTCAACACTATAATCTTTCAAAATTCAGTATTTTTACGATCCAGTGTTGAGGGGGAGAAAATTTTCACTTAACTGTTTCAAAACATCAGTGTACTTGCATGTTTTCATATCTCGGTTGTTTCATTTTACAATGGTGGTGAATATTCTGGTTGAATGACACTCCTCGGACTTAAATTAATAACCTTTCACTATTTTCTCAAGTCGAGGGTGAGTGTCATCATGTTTCTTTCCAAAAAAATCTTTGTTTGGTAACCAAAATGGAAGTTAAAAGGCTTTGTTTGAAAAAGGAAAAGGTGGAGGGACCAAAACTGTCAAAACCTTAAAGATATTTTGAATAAAAGTATCCTCCACCTAACATTTCACTTCTCATTTATTACTCAAAACACTAATACATCCTACGCCTAAGAATCGTTCGTCAAAACCGTGTTTAAGATCGTCAATTTGTAAGTGATTTCATGTTCCTAACAAGATTCTAAACAATGGTTTTAAATTTTACACGAATCCAACGGTTAAAACATCGTGTAATCTTGATTTAGTGGTCTACGCATAAACGTATGAACACTCAATCAAGAATGGGTGTTTATGGTTAAAAAGAATGTGTCAAAATGTTTTAACAACATCTATGATATCGTTTCTAAGCTCAAAACAAACCCAGTAACACGAATTGATGATTTTTGAATATTAGGGTTCATGAGTCGAATTGGGTATTTTTGAATGTGAAGTGTTTTGGTCAAAAAGGTTGTTGTGTAATGCTTATATGATGATAAATTGATGATTTCCATGCTCTATAACCACCCAGAAACACTAATTGTGTCAGAATTAGAAATTAGGGTTTAAGGTTCTTGAGTTTGGGTATTTTTGATTCACTGCAAACTAAGTGTTAAGACTTGGTCAATATGCTCTCACAACATCTAAGATATACCAGAAAAACTTTGGTGCAAATTCTATGGATAAAATTCATACGCGTAAATTTAGGGTTTTAGACTACGCGTAAGGATTTCTACGCATAACTGTTTGACATGTGTTCTTGCCATAAATTGTTGTTAAAATGATTTTCTGTGATAATGTTAATGATTTGATGAAATTATTTCAGGATTTGTTACGCTTAAAATTCAGAACAAAGGTCATTTGCATTTCTACGCATAAGGATTACCCTACGCGTAGTCAGTTATGCCTACGCGTAAGGTTCTACAGTGGACTACGCGTATCCTGTGAAGGATATGCGTAAACAGTGCCTCTACGCGTAAGATCTACGCGTAAGGTCCCCTTTTCCTACGCGTAAATTTTTCTACGCGTAAGATAGGATCCTACGCGTAAGCTTATAACTACGCGTATAAAACACTTGCTTACGCATACCTTTGTCATTGCTACGCATAAGCCTGGATGGACCTTCATTATGAATTGTTACGTGTACAAACTTGTTAATAAACTTATCATATCATCACGAATCCAATAATGTCACTAATAAACTTAATCGTTTGATATGTTGTGAACAATAACTGATAACATAAACTTTAAAACTTAAAGTTAAGTAACTCACGAAACATTTCACGACATCATTAGACTATTGGACAGACAAGTGACTTAGGACTCGTAACAATCATTATCACTATACATTCAATAACTAGACAATAAGACCTTCTGTTGACTAACATTATGTCTTTCGATATGTTGGTTCTTTTGGCTAATGTTATTTCAGATCACGACATGGCTGAACAAATGAATGTGGATGCATCTGAAGTTCTCTCCATTGCTGACATCTATCCTTATGGCTATCCAATGAAGATAGGAAAGAATAATCTCCGTGTTGACTTTGACACCCTCACTTGCTCAGAATCTTTGTGTTTAATTGCTATTGACATTCTGAGGACTCATCCGTATCAGAATATGCTCACTCACTCTGCAACTGTTCCTGAGATCTATATCCAACAGTTCTGGAACACTATGGAAAGGGTCAAAGGACGGACTGCTGTAACGGTGACTCTGAATCACAAACAAGTCACCATTACACCTGCAGACTTAAGGGCTGTTCTCCTAATTCCTGAAGTCGATCCAACCAAACTATATGCCACACCTGTTGAAGAGCTCACTCTCCAATTCTTAATCGATATCGGTTATGACGAGGCTACAGGAGTAATCACCAAGCATTCTCACGTAGAGCTTAAGAGTATTCCTCAACCATGGAGAACTCTCTACTTGATCATCACCAAGTCTGTTTCTGGTCGTGACAGTGGCTATGAGCATCCTAAGCTCATGGAACTGCAAATATTTTGGGCATTGGTCAACATGAAACACATCGCTATCGAAGCTCTGATTTGGGATGACATGATGTCATTTCTCAACAAGCTTGGCTCAAAGATTCCCTACATCAGATATACTAAACTGTTGATCCAGAGAGCACTTGGACTTCATCCTGATATTCCCAAGAGGCTCAATGACCCCGAGAATCACGATATGTTGACGGAACCTATTCTATCTGTCAGAATCAAGGAATCGTCTACAAAGAAACAAGGTGATGTGTTGCCAGATTTCCTTCTAACTGAAGATGTCAGAAAGCTCGAAACGTACAAAAGGTATCTGGAAGCAGTTAGACAAGGCAAAGTTGGTCATCTCGACGAAAATTCTTCTGGAACACCTGTAAGAAGAACCAGAAGAGGAAGTGCAGGAAGCGCAACAAGTACTGTGAGTCAAAGGAAGGTTCCTAAAAGGAATCCTCCTTCTAAAAGGGTTGTTCTCGTAAAGGAAGCCGAACCTATTCCCACACTTGAACCACAAAGAAAGCTTAGGGACGAGAGCTCTGAAGATACTGATACAGATGAAGAGTTTCATTACTCTGCAACTGCAACCGAAACACCTGCCTCAGTAGCAAAACCTCCAAGTCCTCCAGCTGTCCAAGGAAAAGGGAAGACTCCAGCAATTGTTCCCTATAATGATAGCTCTGAAGAAGAAGAAGAGCAACTGGATAAATCATACAGGAAGAAGTTTACAATCGTCAGACACCTTCAAAAGGCTGAAGAATTTGCTAAAGATCAAATGGGTGGCCCCGGAGGATCAAGTGGTGTTGCCCACTCCTCTCCAGATCCTGATGCGGTTAATCAACCCGATAAGGGAGCTGGTGCCACCACTCTTGTGCAACAACAAAAGCCTGTAGAGGATACTATTGTGTATGATTTTGAGAAACTGGAAACTGAGAAAGATAAAGATGCTGCTTACGACGATGTGCTTCTGGATAGTCCTACACGATCACAGAAGGAAACTTCTGAACCACCAAAGGACCCGGAATCTCCTCACATCTCATCATCATCGGATTCTTCGTCTCATTCATCACAACCACCATCTATGAAGTCAACCAAATCATCATCCAAATCCGTGAAGAAACCACCTAAATCTTGGATTTCTCAGACTCATGAAAGAATTGTGAAAGTTGTCCAACAAGTCAGAAAGAAGGACATACTTTACAGAAAACTGAATTGGTTTGCTGACCAAATACAATACTTAAATGATGAGAAAGACAAGATGCAGAAAGAAAGGGAATTTGTTCAGAAGTTCATGAAGAGTCATCGTAAAGAGGAACTGAACGAAATGATCGAAGGTTACACTAACAAGTACCTTCAGGATATCGTTCCTAAATTCCAAAAGGAACTGGAGAAGATAGCAAGAGATCATACCCACAAGTTTCTTCTCGACACTGTCCCCGGTGTGACTAGAGAAGTATTTTCCAGACAACTCACCCCTAACATCGTCGCATTGGTTAAACATACAATGGCCAAAGAAGCTGATCTCTCTGAATCTGAGTTAATCGCTAAACTAGTGATGCAAATGTCAAAGCGATCTGGAACGTTTACTTCAGATGAAGCTAAATTTTTTGAAGATCTACTTGCTTTTCAACTCAGATCATCATGCAAGGAATCAGCCGATCAACCCAAACGGCTAAGAGATGACGATGATAAGGACAAGGACTCTGCACCCAAACGTCAGAAGCAATCTGGTGAATCTTCTTCGATGCCACCTCCTCTACAATGGACTTCTTCTCAACAGAAGTCTCCTCCACCTCGGTCTTCTACTGATAAACCTCGGGACGATTCCGAGTTACCACCCCTGACTCAAAAAACAGGTGATTACTTTGAGTATATGGGTGGTGACGATGAAGAGGTCCGTGAGCCCCAACAACAACCCACCTCTCATAAACAAGGACAGAAACCAGCATCATCATCCAAGCCTTCGAAAAAGAAGAAGAAGACGCTTCATACTCACGTCATATCATGGCTAGATGACGATAAAACTGAAGAATTTGAATGGTTTGCTACACTTGTTAACAACACTCCCTATCCTGAAGAAGGTCAAGAATTGGTAGACGGTAGTACCTTGGAGCATGCAAAGATTTTGCAAGAAAGGTTTCGTGTGAAGAAGATGACGAAATCTGAGTTGAAGCGCATCAAGAATGACGCATTCCTACTTTTGAAAAACAGCTCGGAAAGTGCAATCGAGGTTGAATATCACCTTGACAACATTGCTCGAGCCATGTCTAACAACATGGATTGGCTCAACCCAGAAGCAAACATCGACTTCACCAAACGGGACGATCCTCCATATTACACCGACTGGTCTCGACCTCTACCTACCATTGGCCAACCTGATCAGCCTAGGATTCCTTTCAGACATTTTTCCAACAAAGACTTAGATTTTCTTCAAAACGGTGGCGATGGTTCAAGGAAATACGCTACATCTCTGACACTTCCATTCCCTGCTGCAATATACTCTGATTGTATAGCCATCGAGGAACGTGCTACCCACATATTCTCTGACAAAGTGGTAGCGTATGACCAAGATGCAATGTATGGGATTCACCATTGGCCGGAACGCCGAAGAATCTACTACATAAGCTGCTTGGTCCAGAAGTCTCAACATGCAGTGTTCAGTACTAAAAGTATCGTGGCCATCCAACATGTTGGTCTATCGTCTAAATGGGACTACACTTTTCTCAAGAAAATTGTGGTCAAAAGACAAGACGAAAGGGACTATGCATTCTCTGAAGCTGACTTTGAGAATTTGAACATTAACGATATTGAAGACATGTACCTTGACAAAGTTCAAGGTCGCATGAGACAATTTCCAACTGAAGTACAACGTGAATTCATCAAGTCACTGCTCATCTTCATCAGACGCATTGTCATCAAAGAACGTGTTGAAGATCTTCAGCTTGCCGTTGAATCATATCAGAAACGTGTCAACCTCACTCCTCCAACGCTTGATCTTCCCGACATCAATCAGCTAACTCAATATACGCTCATCAGCAAACCATTCGGAGTTGTTTACCACATTGAACTTCAAAGAAACTGCTTAATGGCGTGTAGTGAACTTCAGAAATTCGGGGATCATACCTTGAAGCGAGTTAGGGATGGATTGGCGTACAGGTTGAAGGATATACACCTGAAAATTGGGTCTTCTAAGCGCTGGAATTCTTAGGAAAGAAGGGATGTGAGAAGGATCATCACCATGATTGATGAACGGTTGTTCAGAAGGGATCAGTTCAGAACGTTGGAAAGTTTTGTTGGTGGTCGACCCAGGATCAACATCACCGGCTATCAACGCCCTGTTCGTACTCATGGGAACATCACTGCACTTCCTGGTACTCCTTGAATTGTTTCCTTCATATAATTTTGGATGTGTGATTATATATGTCAATGGCTTGTGCACACATAACAGTGTACAACCCGTAATTGTCAAGAAAGGACCCTGTGGTACGCCTCAGTGCCACAATCCTTATAAAAGGAGCGAAAGCTTCTTATTTTTTAGTAAAACCTATCAAACCTTTCATTTTTCAAGGTTTTGCTCAAAAAGACAAGTACTTCCCCATATGATTTTAAAACCTCAACCGTTTATATCACTAGTTAAGGGGGAGTATTTGATGAAAACTTTGTTCACAAATTGTTCACAGTGGTCACTCTTCCCGCAACACTCGAAATGGTCATATTTATTCTCAAACGTTTCAAAAAATAACATTTTCATATGCCATTTTTTAGGGGGAGAAAATTTGTGTGATAAGAAATATGTTGTGCAAAATGCAAATGAATCTGTGTACCTCAGACTTAACCAACGAATTGACGGTACTAAACTGTTTGTAACTCGAAAAGACTTGTCCTGGACGGGTAATAATTTCAAGCTAGTTCGCTAGTAATGTAAACGTGTCTTGCAAAGGACTTGTCCAAATAGAAAGTACCATTCGAGACACTCTTGGTAGACATGAACTCTGACGGGTATGACAACCTTTCGAGGTTTGTCTACACCTTCAAGGTAGTTACTAGAGCTAGTTGTCACCTAAAAACTGACAATGTAACTCTTTAACTACGCAACGTAACCGTGTCTCGCGGGGGATTGTCTATCTCGAGTGGATCAATTCAAAATGTGCGCGCTCTTTCCTCACTGTGCATTTAAACCGTTAAAACTATTAAGCACATGTGGAGGGGGAGTATTTATGCAAAACATCATCTCTCACAGTGGTTCAAACATGTTTTTTCATTTACAAACCATTTGAGAGAGTTTTCACAAACTGTGGTTTTAATGGCAACATAGGTTAGTCATGGAGTTATAAGGTGACTAAGGTCAGGAATAACCGTCCTATGATCCGCCAGAGCCGGAGGGATCTACCCAAGGACACTACCATTAGTTAGTGTTAGAAGTCCTTAGGAATGATTGTAAAAAGGAGAATATGAAAATCGGAGAAAGAAGGAGTTGAAGAATCAAAAAGAAATGTAAAGTAAAGGGTGAAAAGAAACAGCCCTCCAGATTATTCAACTTAGGGCAAACACCGGGTTCAATTCATATGCTACTGGTTGTCACCTAGTGACACCGGTATTGAATATTAAAAGTCGTCATGGACCCAGTGACGCATGCACTATACCTTCTTAGCCACTCAAGTTTCTCTCAACAGAAGCTTGTTTCATTCTCACAGGGAACCCTAAGTAATCTATTGGCTTTCTCTTAGAGATCGCTGGTATTGAAGAAGGAGACCCTCTCCCTAGTCTCCGCTCAGGAAAACCAAAATGCACTATTGAGTCTAGAGCCACGAGATTCATCAAAAGATCTCTTAGGAACACTTGACATTTAATCACTTGATGATCACCTAATAATATTATCAGTGGTTCATATCGAGTCCTTCACAGATCTTAGCAATCTGTCGAGAACATTCATGAGAGGTTCACATCTGTGATCCTCAGTGATTGAATGGAAACTGCTGCCAGGGTCAACATCAAACAGCCCTGACAGCAGGTCACTTCGGTAACTCCCCGTGGATTACGCGGAGTGTGTCTCAAACGGTCTACAGTCGTGAGGTGATACTTCGGTGTACCTCAGCGACTCATCTGAACTGTAGATGTACTTCGGTACATCGCGTTATCTCACTTGTGGGACTCAAGTTCAGGAACGGCCTTTGTAAGAATTAGAGTTGTGTTTTCACACTATGTTGTTAACACTCTCAAAGTTCAAACTTGTAAGTGCCGGAAACCGCTTATTACCAACCGTTTGAAATGTTTTCTTCTTATGGAAGCTCCGGAGCAGGATGATCATGCTGATTCTTCTCATGCTCACGCCAACATCATCACTAATGGAAGTTCTATTCAAAAGCAACACAACCGTCAGAATGATTCTTCGTCAAACCAAAGAATCTACAACGTTAAAGACTTAAAGAACTTCATCAGCATTGAATTCCAACGTCAAAGAGCGTGTGAGCATGTTGAAGAATGACGTGGAGACACTGGAGCAGCGAAGCAGACCTGAGGCAGATTGATGCAGACAACAACATACTATCTCTTTCACCACAAAGAACAATGATCAAAGAACAAAGTTAAAGATGACGTCAAAGCATAACTGTTCAAAGATAACTATCTCTCTACACTGGGGAGATTGTTCGAATCAAGGCAATTCCTCTCACAAGAAAGAAGAATGTCAGAAGACGTCAGAGCTACTATTACATCAATGCTTTCACCGTTTACATTCATATATACTTGAGGGGGAGATTGTTGGAATCACTCCTAAACTGTATTTCAAGTATTTATATTTCATATGTAATAGGTAGCTTTATTATGGCCTTTATGTTTGTTTAAGGTCAAGCTTATGTAGAAGGCCCATAAGCTTAGGCCCAAGCCCACATAACAAAGGAAGGGAACTAGGAGTGTTGCCCTAGCTTCCTTCCTATAAATACTCTTGTAAACCCTCATTTGAGGGTTGGTTGTTCAAGTTATTCTCTCATTCACTCTTGTTGCATAACCGGTCATATTATCTTGTGTGTGTGTGCTTATAACTTGTTCATCCGCCTTCAACTGTTCTCTTATAACTTGTGTTTGTAAAACTAGTGACCTAACACATCCTTACCTCAAAATAGGCCAACAACTAGGTTTTAATTTCTTATGATTTTTAAGAAATTCTCCAAATCTCTCTTAAGTCATCATCTAATCTCTAGGATCATTTAACACCATTTGACACTCTCAAATTTCTTAGTGTCATCTTTGATCATCCACTGGTGCTCATAAAGCCCCATTTTACATAAAAGGCAATCATTAGCTACCATCAATCATTCTCTCTTGATCATTCAAGTCCATCTTCATATAAGACACTTAATAGACTGAGTAACTTAGGATATGTAGATGCTAGACTTTTCTAGAACCCAATCACCTCTTTTTCACCTCATCTGTTAGCCGGATCCCTAGACTTAAGCTAGCCGGATCCCTCTAGTGATGGAACCGGAGGAACCGTGGAACAGTAGGTACATTATCTCTTTAGATAATCATTTCAAATTTCCTTTTTCCATACAAGCACTTGTTCAACACAGTTTCTTATATGTTTATAAATGAGTTGCATTTATATGATTCTTTACGTGTTCTTTCTTTTCGTTTCATGATTCTATGTTAACAATTTATCCATTTGTATAAATGTTTTCCTTTTGTACTAACTCTTTTGGATTCTTGTAGGATGACAATGATCGATTTCATCATCAAGTCAAGTTGTGCTCATTCGCACATTTTTTGTTCCTAATCTTGCATCATCCTAACCATCTTACTCCACTTTTATCACTACTCACAAAGTCATCATGTCTACCACCTATAGTGAGTCATCAACCAAGTCAAAGATTCACCTTGATACCTTTCATCACCTCTACCACAAATTCCATACCTCTAAGTCATAATGATGATTTCTATCATTATCACCGTGTCCAAGGTATAGTTCATGAACTACGTGTTAGAGTATGTCTCATGTTCTACCACATCCTACTTGTGCCAACCACAACCTCAAACCACAAGCTACTTATGTCAACCACATCCTACAAGTGTCTCACTACCACTACAATTCTTGGTCCCTCAACCATCCTCCACAAACATCTATGTTGTCAAAAGCCAAGTGAATTTTGTAATGAAATGCGTCTCATCCCTAAGCATATTTTTTACCTTGAACAAACCTTACAACCTCTAAACCAACCTTGATGATGCAAGTAGTAGGATTATTCTCTTTTTGACAATAATCCTTTCTTTGTAGGTTCATATATATACACTTTGATGTGTATGGGATTCTCATCTATTTATGGATGACTTTTACATTATTTTTTTTGTAGGTTCTTCTTGACGCCCTCGAGCTAGGGGGAGCTTCCGTCGAGCATTTATAAAGTGCATCATATGACTTACTCGTCCAAGGACGAATATAATTTTGCACTAACTTTTTGTTTTGTATATTTTCAAAACACACTAGGAGTACTTGACGCTCTCAATAAAGGGGAGTTTTTCGTCAAAGCTAAAACATTGCAAATTTTGCAATAATTTTGTCTTAGCCTTCCTAAAATACTTGACGCCTTTAACAAGGGGGAGCAACCGTCAAGGGGGAGCATGCACACATTCATTCTTCAAAATTCCTTTATGTTACAACAAAAGGGAGATTTCTTTCTCATCATATATTTTTCCTTTTTCTTTTCTTCTTAACACTAACCTTGATGTAGGTTAAGCCTAAAAATTTGATCCATTCAGCCGTTGGCAATAATGGTTATAATTCAAAGGATCATTCTATTTTTTTGTGTGTGATTCTCTAGGTTCCTCTTAAAGACGAGATCACCACCTTTTGAAGACGTGCAAGCTCAAGGTCATGAGTTGCTAAGCTTCGTCATTAGTGTTTTGTGTTGAAGGTATTGGCGTGGTGTGCCAATTGGAACAATAAGGTGTTTTTATTTTAACTTCACTAGGGATGATGCAAACTCGCCATTCTTGGGAGAAAGGAGACACCCTTTTTGTTTCGACAAAAGGGGGAGAAGAGTGTAAACGAAGAAGGTAATGTATAGGAAGTACGGACACAAGTAACTTTGACATTTTACCTATCTATTACGTTTACATATATTTTGTCATCATCAAAAAGGGGGAGATTGTTAGTGCAAATATTATGATATTTAATCTATACATTCTCATTTGTTTCGTTGATGACAAACATGTAACTTGTAATACATAACGTAAAATGTATAAGTTACTTGTAATTATATTTTGGCTCAACATACTCTCAACACCCCTCAACATCTCAAGTCCTTTTATGCTACAACACAGGTTCGTACATGTTTGTTATGTTGCGTTATGATCAAACCCCCAACAAACCATTAAAACATGTTTAGTTAAATAGTTTATGTATAACAACTAGTGTTTACATATTGGGTAAATATATACATAACTAGTATGTATTATAATGGGTAATATAAATGGGTAGAAACTTACGTATTTGACCCATTGACCAAATACATTGAATGTAGTTGGGTAAAACCCAAAGTCCATGACCCATACCCAATGTCTAGATACATTGTACCCTTGGTGGGCACTCAAAACCCATGGATCATATCCATAACCCACGGTATTGACCCATACCCATTTGACTAGATACAATGTACTCATTAGATACATTGAATCTAAAAGAATACCCATGGACCAACCCATAACCCATGACCCATGACCCATAACCAAAAAACCTATGGGTAAAAGGGAGCGTCCCAGGGATCCCCAGTAATACACTGGACGGATCCCTCAAGGGAGGGATCCGTGGGATCCGGGGAACAATGGCTAGTTTTCTTCTATAAATAGAGAGCCATTTCTTCATTGTAAGATACACCTTCACACATAGTTTCTCTCCACCATTTCTAGGATAGTTAGATCATTAGGAAACATGTAAACCAGCCTCATCTCATATGATCATAATGCTTTTAACTTTCATTTGTTGTAAGCATACTCCCGAAGTGATCCTCCATAGCAAGCTTAGAGATCTTGCATCCTTACCTACTGAAGTGATCACCAATCACAAGATACAAGTACATGAAGATCTTATACAACAAGCTTGGGAAACTTGTCATCTTCATTCATAGAAGACTAATTACATCATGCTTTGTGTCCTTGATGTTTAGTTTAGGATTCATATCCATTAGACACATTGTCTTGGATATTGTCTAGTATCATATTCTTGTATCTATGAGTAGACTAGATGGTTTATGTGTTTGTGCCATAAAACACAAGGTTTGTTATGTTGGGCTACAAAACATAACGGGTATCATAGAGATCGAGTTAAAGGCATTAGTGAAAGGTGCCTAAGGTGTACATTCGATATGGTGTGATTCGATGTACAAGATAGATTAGTATTGGGTCCAAGGATGGTGATATCCTTGATGGTGATGTAATAAGGAGTGGATCTCCTTAGGATTAGGTTTTGTGTTGTGTTGGGTAGTAGTCCTCCATAGTAATGAAACTAGGTGGTTAGCCTAGTACCTAATAAAGGGTAGGCGACATTGTGTAGGTGTGGTTCACCTTGGTGTGAAAGAACCCGGTGGTTAGCCTAGCACCGTATAAAGGGTAGGCGATGTTGTGTAGGTGTGGTTCACCTTGGAGTGAAAGAACCCGGTGGTTAGCCTAGTACTGGAAAAAGAGTAGGCGACGTTGTGAAGGCTTCTCCGCCATAAGGAGTTGGTGTAGTGATTACGAACTCTCGAGTAGGTGACTCGGGGAGTGGAGTAGGGCAAGGAAGGTGTCCTTGTAGCCGAACCACTATAAATCCTCGTGTTGGTTTGTCTATCCTTTTACTTATCCCCTTACATTTATTCTTGCATTACATTGTGGTTGATGTCTATGTTTGTGATACATACTTGGTCTTTCATATAGTCATAAACTATATTTAACACTTTACATATTATGACACGCTTGATCAAGAAAAAGAAACCGGACTAATAATGGTGAAACTTGATTTATAATGAACCATTAATCTTGCGGAATCTTATATGATATTAAGGGGTTGGCCTTACATGCCGTAATGCGTTAAATGCATCCTCGCATCGAGATTAGCAAATGCAATGGTTTATACTATAATTGATACAAAAGTTTTAAGTTTGAAACAGAAACGTATTCACCCCCCTTCTACGTTTTCACAGTTTCTCCACCATAAGGAGTTGGTGTCGTGTAGTGATTACGAACTCTCGAGTAGGTGACTCGAGGAGTAGAGTAGGGCAAGGAAGGTGTCCTTTTAGCCGAACCACTATAAATACTCACGTTGTGGTTTTGTGCTTCTTTCTCTTATCTTTTCATTACATACTTTTATATGCTTGTTTGTCAACATCCAACACACACATCTAAATAGATTGACATAAGTCGATCTAAATATTCTAAAAGGAAGTTTTAATTGGTAAAACTATTCAACCCCCCTTCTAGTTTTCCACAATTGGCATCAGAGCTTCGTTACCAAGTTTCTTGAAGTATATTGTACTTTAAAAACTTTATACGATCCATAGTTAATTGAAAACTACAAAGAAGGTCTTTTATAAAAATAAACACCGTGACTTTTAAAACTCTCTTGTTGAATGTTGATTAGATGACAGCATTTTTTATTCTTGCACTAATCTTCTTCGTCATGTTGATTAGTTAAAGCTCACATCTATCAAGCCATAGGAATTGCTTGATAATAAGATTACCTTCCCTAAGAAGGTATCTTAAGCATAAAGGAGCTGGAATTGTCTTCTGACATTTGTTGTGTCATTTGTAAAGACATTCCTAAGTGCATTTGAGGTATGACTTTCCACTTATCTCTAAATGATATTAGTTTAATAAATAAGTGTGATTACTTAGGTATTTATTTGAGTAGCTTTCGTATATACACATGTTTTACATATAGCTTCACTAGGAAGCTTTTTCTCACATACGTGTAAAATTTTCGTCAAAAGTCGGGGTATATAAAACGTGTTTTCTACTTTCACTAATCCAAAAACCACATCCTTTTTATAATAAAATAAAACTCAAATTTCAAAAATTCCTCCTTCCCAATAAATACACCATCCGTCGTCCTACTCTATCCAACTTTTTCAAACCTTCCAAATTCAAAAATTACCTATCATTCAAAACTTCATCTTCCTCCTCATACTCATCTCGTCGAAATCAAAGAAGGTTCACCATCAACATGGTTTACATCACCCTCGTGCTCATCGCCTTAACGCTCATCGCTCTTGTGTTCCCTATGATGAAGTTCTCATACGGAGACGTATACTTTGTGTTAATGATCTACATTGGGGTTATATACCCAATCCTTTATATCATTCTTAGCATTGAAATGAAATATTACTAATAGTCTAGTTTATCTAGGTTATTATTATCATAATGTGTTTACCATTTCTTTTTGATTTATTTCATTCTGTCGTGATACATTAGAAAGTCATGTATGCATGCTAAATGAAAATGTAGGCTAAAACACATATCTTGGTATAAAACTATAAGATCTAAAAACCTATGTCTTTATCAAGAAATATGTCTCTGTTTTTCCAGATCCACGGATCCTAAAAGTTAGACTAGCCGGATCCCTTGTGAAAGGGAACCGTGGGAGCCGTACACCTGGACAACTGTTTTCCATGCAAAATAAAAACCACTTTCTTTCTGAAAGTAATATTCCACTAGAATGTCAAAACCATAAGTGAGTTAAGTGTAATTGTTGTTAAAAACCATTGTTAATAAAAATCTAGTAAAAACGTTAGATAATCATTAGTTGACCACAAACATCACTTTCTATTAACTCATCATTTATATAGGTTCAACTATGACGCATGAATATGAGTTTGATTTTTCACTCACAAGCGTCTACACTCCAAACAACTCTCTTGAGCCCAACACACCTGGAAATCATGTCCGTGGGTTCAATAATCTCGAAAACCGTCACTTCCACGAAGGACGTATTGTAGACACCTCTCTAGAATTCGAAGAAGGTATCAATACCTCCTTCCGAGCCATAGGACTAGAATGTCTTCTTGAAATCAACGAGAAGATATGTCCAAGGTTCATAATGAAATTCTTCCGTCAAGTTGAACTCGTTCGTAACGAGGATCGCTCTCTATCTCTTTGGTTTTATATCAAAAACCAAAAGTTTGTTTTACCCTTGGGCATTTTGCTCACATCCTTCGGATTCCAAATCATGGACAATGTGCCTTCAACGAAGATTGGTCTCTTGATTCTCTCTTCAATTTTCGTGAAGAAAATAGTCTATATGAAGATTGGTCTCTTGATTCTCTCTTCAATTTTCCTGAAGAAAATAGTCTATATTGTTCACACATACCCTCCCAGGAAGATTTAAATCGCATAATATGCAAACCTCGACCATATTACTCTGATTCAAAAATTATCTTCACACGGGACATCTGATGAGTGTGTAAATACTCATCATTTTTGTACTGTTTAAACTGCAAAAACATCTGAAAACACTCAGAAACGCATCAAAATGATAAAAATATCACAAACAAGTGTTTTATATGTTTTAAATGCAAAAACATCAAAATCTGGTGAAAAACGTATCAAGTTTGCATAATTGGCAGTTTTAGTCCCCCAAGTTTGAAAAGTTGTCAAAAACAGTCCCTGGTAAAACCAAATAAAGAAAAATATCATTTTAAGTCCTTAGGGATTCAAAAGTTGTCAAAATTGGTCTTTGAGATTCAAATTTACAAAATTACAACTTTAGTCCCTGAACTTTTGGAAATTGGCAAAAATAGTCCTTTGAAAATGAGAAAATGGCAAGTTTGGTCCTTGCACTTTTGATGGTTGTCAATTTTAGTCCTTATGGTAACTTTGCTTAAATGGCAGGAGTAGTCCCTTGAGTTTTCAGAATTGCAACTATGGTCCTTGTCAAAACTATACCAAGCCTTGTCAAAAAGCTCTTGACCCCCTGCCATTTATCTTTTTGAACCCCCTGTCACTAGCCAATTTTGACCCCTTGGTCAAAATTAGTCAAAAAAACAGAAACACGCGCCCTAAACCACCTGTCTTCTTCTCCACCTTCCACCTCTTCTTCCCCGACCATAAGCTGCTACACTCCACCTCTTAAAC
>BPTQ01000007.1:269632674-269797674 GCA_019973895.1 Chrysanthemum seticuspe
CCCTCGATGGGTGCCTGGAGAAGCTCATTCATCGGTTTATCTTCTGCCATTATGGCAGGTGGTGGTGGTGGTAGACGTTCCTCAGTCACAGCTGAAGGAGCAGAACGTCCTCTACGTCTTCGAGGAATCTTTCCAAGTTCTGACAAAGGACTTGTAGAACTGGAAGAACGAGTGCGCATGCACTAAGTATAAAAATCAGTTTTCAAAACAAATGAGGCAAAACACAAGTGAACTTAACCAATAATCACAAATGAAATGGCTTCTTTGAAAAAGGTACACCAAATCACAAGTGACACAAAGGCAAGTTTTAAATCTGATGTTCGGGAACTTATTATGGTCGCACCCCCAGTTAGGTAGTGCACTGCCTTGATTTGCGGTGGTTGATTTTTATGTATATTAAGTATCACTGAAAAGACGTAGGTACAGATTTGTGCTGATGGGTTTAAAAACTTTTGGACAATATTTTTGGTATCGTCTCGTTTAACCAAATCGTATTTCTTTAAGAATCACCTTAAAAGAAACACAAGCTAGAAAACGTTACGATTGTTTTGTTGTTTTATATTTTTTTTTTTTTTTGGTGTTTTTAACACTTTAGGAAAAGTGTTAATGAACTTTTTTGATTTTGTTATAACTTTACAGAAAACTTTTTACAAACTGTGGTATATGTGCAAGTACGGGTCTGAAAAATGCTTAGAACACGCTTACAGCCTCCCCGGCAGCGGCGCCAAAATTTTATCGGTGCAAAACCGTCAAGTTTTCTTACGCAAGTTAACCACTTGTGAATGGATAACTGCAAGGAACTTAAAACAGTTCACACACCAATGCAATTTAAGATCAGGAGAATACAGTGGATTCCCGGGTCGTTAAGTCCCACGGAGGATGACTGGTGTTTAACACAATCAGATGTCGAATAACCACTAAGGATAGTGATCAGTAAGGTTTTTGAGTTGTTTATAAACTACAGGAGATTAAAGGAGATTAAAAAGTTAAAATCTATTAAATAAACGCTATCACTATTTTTAAACTAATGTTTTTGTTTTTATGTTTTTAAAAAAAACTGAATTTAAAAACTACGTGACGTACAATTAAAAACGTGAAACTTACACAATATTAATCCTAAAAATATGAAAATGATATTTTTACAAACCTAATGATATAAGAAACTTTTTAGAAAAAGAAAATTATTTTTATAACTAATTATCTAATTATTATTAATTAAAAACTATTTTAACTATTTAATAATTACCTAAAATACAAAAAATTAGGAAATTAAGCTAGAAAAATAAAATTATGAAATGGAAAAGTCTAAAATAACAAACTAGAATTTTCAAAACTATTTTTGTATTTTTCTGATTATTTTTCTATTTTCTATGAATTTTAAATTATTTAAAACTAATTAAATTACTAAAAATTACCAATTGAACTATGAAAAATCTAGAAAATTACTTTTTCTACTTTTTATATTGATCTATAAAGAAAAGACAAAGAAGATCCATGACTCAAAGATCAAAAACCGCGTTTTCAACATTGGTGATCGAGTCCTTCTTTTTAATTCAAGATTGAAGATTTTCTCGGGAAAGCTTAAATCCCGCTGGTCTGGACCATTTACTATCACTAAGGTTTATCCTTATGGCACCATTGAGTTATCTCAACCCGATGGTCCTGACTTTAAAGTAAATGGTCATCGGTTGAAGCATTACTTTGGAGAGGACATTCCTCCTGTGATTGTCCCGGATCTTCAAACTTTCCCCATGAACCAATGAATGCGGGGATCGAGTCAAGCTAGCGACTCGGTAATCAAAAACAGTAGCATGCTACATGGGTTTTCACCCGTGTGTACCACCCTAGTGTGGGGGAGATGCCCCACATGTTGTATATAGACCTAAAAAAAAAAAAAAAAAAAAAAATGATGATGAATGAAAATTGTAAATATTGAAACAGAGAATAATTGTTGTGTTTCCACACTTAGCTAGGTTTATTATCTTTTTACGTTCTAAGTTTCGGCATAACAGCCGGTACTTTGAATATTGAGGACAATATTCATTTCTAAGTGTGGGGGGGAAATTCTGGCGAATTTTGATCATAAATATACCCTTTTAGTCCCTTTTTCCCCCAAAATGGCAAAATTTTAAAATTTTTTAGTGGAAATACTATGTATTAAACACAACAAATGGTAATCAGTCCACCATGTCTAACCCACATAAGGATTGGCTAATCCAGGAGCAAACGGCTCTTGGTAAAGATTTCTCAAATCCGTTTATATGGCTTGCAATTTGCTCAAAATTGTATGGTATTCAGCTCACCATATCCTTAAAAGTGAAGAGTTGGCTAGCCCGCAAGTTTATGGCTTGTGGTAAAGGCAGTTGGAAAATCCATAATTGGTAATCGACTCACCAAAGATATTTTATCTAAGAGTTGGCTAGTCCAGAAGCAAACGGCTTCTGGTAAAGACAAATCAAAACCGTTGAAAGCTGGTGGTTTGCTCAAAATCACTTGGTTATCGGTGTACCAAGGTTCTTACTTGAACTAAAACATTTGGCTACTCCAGAAGTAATGGCTTTTGGTAAAGAGATGAAATCCATTAATTTTTCTTAAAACATTGCTAGGGACTAGCAATATCTTAGTATGGGGGATTGATGAGTGTGTAAATACTCATCATTTTTGTACTGTTTAAACTGCAAAAACATCTGAAAACACTCAGAAACGCATCAAAATGATAAAAATATCACAAACAAGTGTTTTATATGTTTTAAATGCAAAAACATCAAAATCTGGTGAAAAACGTATCAAGTTTGCATAATTGGCAGTTTTAGTCCCCCAAGTTTGAAAAGTTGTCAAAAACAGTCCCTGGTAAAACCAAATAAAGAAAAATATCATTTTAAGTCCTTAGGGATTCAAAAGTTGTCAAAATTGGTCTTTGAGATTCAAATTTACAAAATTACAACTTTAGTCCCTGAACTTTTGGAAATTGGCAAAAATAGTCCTTTGAAAATGAGAAAATGGCAAGTTTGGTCCTTGCACTTTTGATGGTTGTCAATTTTAGTCCTTATGGTAACTTTGCTTAAATGGCAGGAGTAGTCCCTTGAGTTTTCAGAATTGCAACTATGGTCCTTGTCAAAACTATACCAAGCCTTGTCAAAAAGCTCTTGACCCCCTGCCATTTATCTTTTTGAACCCCCTGTCACTAGCCAATTTTGACCCCTTGGTCAAAATTAGTCAAAAAAACAGAAACACGCGCCCTAAACCACCTGTCTTCTTCTCCACCTTCCACCTCTTCTTCCCCGACCATAAGCTGCTACACTCCACCTCTTAAACTTTCCATCACCTTATTTTCAACCCACCCCATCATCAACCCCCCTCCACTTCCCTGTTTTCAGAGCCTAAAGTTGAAAATAACACTTCCCGCCAAAATTGAAAAAAACATGAAATCCACTTATTACTCAACCATTGGTTCTCAAATGAGGTGGGATTACATCAGAAGGCCACGTGGATGCTATTTCAAGCTTAAAAGAGAAGGAAGAGTCAGGAAAGAAAAAAAGTCTTAGTTTTTTTAATTACTGTATGTCGCATTTTTCTTAAATGTCTTAATTAGCTTTCAAACTTTGTATCTTTAAGCTTCATAATACTGAAAACAAGTTATCTAGTGGATATAATTCAGTTTGGATCTCAAAATCAAAGTTTCATTTCATTTGCATATTTTATGTACACTGTTCTATAATTCAAACTCAAACTTTGGTATTCAAAGCTTCAATAAGCTTTATTTAAGCTCAAATCATCTTACTTAAGCTCTATATAGCTTTTTGTAAGCTTGAAGAATCATTTTAATCAAGTTCCATGGAAAGTCAATAAAAGTCAACTGTGAAGGCAATTTGGTTCAAATCTGGTTGGAAATGGAATTTGGTGATGCAGACTTGGGTTTGGGGTGATTTAGAAGCAGAATGTTGGGTTTAGAATAGATGGTGATTTCATTGGTTCTGTTTTCAAGCCATTATAGTTCTAGACAAGTTGTAAGTGATTTTCAAACATTCTTAGCATAATCATTACTTACAAGTTTTAATCTGTTATAATCTGTTTTAAAAGTTATATTTAGGGTAAGTAAAGTTAGTTTGATCATGATTAATGCTTGCTCAGTCTTTGGATTATTTTTTTTTACAAATCAGTGAAATGAAAGGGTGTTTGGATCAATAACTTAAACTGCATTGGAGGTTTGATTTGGATTGGAAACTTGTTGGTTTGAGTTTATATAGCATATTTGAGCTTATATCTGTCTTAATTTGGTACCTGCACTTTACCAAAGTCAAAATTTCATATTAACTAGTTTAGCAGCTTGTCTGTTGTGTTTGTGGAAAGCAAATCACTTGTATTATGTTTAAAATACATAGATTAAGGTTATTTTAGTCTCACTTCAATCATAAACATCAAAATCATCCAACAAATTAGGATCAAAGTTGGACAAAGTCAAAACTTCTCAACTGTCAAAAAATCAAAAATATTGGAAAAACCAGTTTTGGGCTAACTAGCAAGAATTATCACAGATTCATCTTTGGGCCAAATTAATTCAAACTTTGGGTTTTATAAGTTCCCTTGCTCTAGTTTCTTATCAGTATTTTTGCTTATTTTTGTTAATTTTCTAAAGCACTCAAACAGGCTCATCAAGCAGGGCTCATTTGCCCTGCTCATAAGCTCAGTCAATACTGAGTTTTCCCAAGTTTTTGCTAAACATGCACAGAGCTCCATAGAGCTTTTCTTTAGCTCATCTTTGGTTTAAGCCTAGTTAGCCAGGTCATCTTGAGGTCTTAACTTCTGTTTTTCCATTTGAGCTTATTTTGAAACCTGTGCATTAGCTCCAACTTGGTACCCTTAACTGTTTTTGCACTAGAAGTTCAATAAGCCAATTCTGTTGAAATTAGCTTATCAGAGGTTAAGGGTAGTTGAAACTAGTTATATTTGGGTCATTTTAACATAAAATAGCTTCTGTGTAGGTTTGGTAGCTTTTGGTTATCATTTGGCTTATTTTAGTGCTTATAAATAAGCACTTATTTAAGCAGTTTTATAATTCTCCAAACAAGTACCTGTTTTTCCATTTTTCTCATATTCCTAGTATTAATTTAGACTTTTCCTGAAATTTTCAGATTTTTCCAAGTTGTCTAGCTATTTTTCATAATTTAAATTAGTTTTTATTCATTTTTAAATAGCTTTTAATACAAAAAATTAGAAAAAGGTTCAAAAAAAATAATTTTTCAATTTTCTTAGACTTAGATAAATATAAAAAGTAGAAAAAGTAATTTTCTAGATTTTTCATAGTTCAATTGGTAATTTTTAGTAATTTAATTAGTTTTAAATAATTTAAAATTCATAGAAAATAGAAAAATAATCAGAAAAATACAAAAATAGTTTTGAAAATTCTAGTTTGTTATTTTAGACTTTTCCATTTCATAATTTTATTTTTCTAGCTTAATTTCCTAATTTTTTGTATTTTAGGTAATTATTAAATAGTTAAAATAGTTTTTAATTAATAATAATTAGATAATTAGTTATAAAAATAATTTTCTTTTTCTAAAAAGTTTCTTATATCATTAGGTTTGTAAAAATATCATTTTCATATTTTTAGGATTAATATTGTGTAAGTTTCACGTTTTTAATTGTACGTCACGTAGTTTTTAAATTCAGTTTTTTTTAAAAACATAAAAACAAAAACATTAGTTTAAAAATAGTGATAGCGTTTATTTAATAGATTTTAACTTTTTAATCTCCTTTAATCTCCTGTAGTTTATAAACAACTCAAAAACCTTACTGATCACTATCCTTAGTGGTTATTCGACATCTGATTGTGTTAAACACCAGTCATCCTCCGTGGGACTTAACGACCCGGGAATCCACTGTATTCTCCTGATCTTAAATTGCATTGGTGTGTGAACTGTTTTAAGTTCCTTGCAGTTATCCATTCACAAGTGGTTAACTTGCGTAAGAAAACTTGACGGTTTTGCACCGATAAACATCCGAGAAGAGTATAAGCCCCTTGCACTCATCCTACGTGAAAATGTTTAGAGTCTTAGGGGAAATCAAGAAATCCTTCCCGCTTGTTGTGCTCACATAATGTATTGTTTACTAACACAACAACCATACAATCTCGCCTACTTCTTCGCAAGGCGAATTGTAAATCTTCAAGCCTCCAAGAATAAACTCATCCCTTATGGAATGTTCTTGACGCGTCTCTATCATAATGTCATGCATTTTCATCCTCAATTTCAAAGTCCGTTGTACGTACTTGTGAACAAGATGATGGAACCTCTAAACATATCTCTCATGAAGACTTTCTTCATTATTGATTCCACCAACACTCATCAACCACTTGATGATCCTTCTAGCGAAAACGCTCAAGGAACTTAGTAGTCTTTCAAATAGGATCAATCCTTTGTACTCATGCTTTATCAATGTAATCCAATTTCCTTCATGAAATAAAACATCTTACATTTGATATCTTAGTATTAGAACCTCTTAAACTAACCTTGGAATATAATGCATTGTCAAGATCATTGCATAACTTTAGTAAAGGTTCTGCTTAGCAGATGGACGGATCCCAAAGTTTGTGCTAGACGGATCCCTACACTTAGGGAACCGGGGATCCGGCAAACAGAAAATGCAATTGCAAGCATTATATTTCAAACATATCCTTAGAACACCTCACACTAAGCTAGACATAGTGTCTTAAGGCAAATTAAGTCCTTATCAAGTTAAGTAGATCCTTCCTACTCACACATAACTCACCTAGATCACACTCAAAGATGCTTGTAGATCTATCATTTCACTTTAATCCATTACTCTTCCGCTCTCAAGCTCACACATCATTTTTTTACATGATCCCTCATATCTAAACGTTGGAAATCTCTTATAGCAAAATTGATCATAATCATCCTTATGTCAAAATTGGTAGAAATTGATCAAATTCTAGTTTTTCCATCTTAAGTCTTTAGGATATTCTCCAAAGCGTTAATCTAAGTCACTATTTGATCTCTAGGATCGTTTAGCTTCACTTGACACTCTCAAAATCTTTAGTGTCATCCTTGTTCATTCATTGGTACTCATGAAAGTTCCAATTTCTTTCATAAAAGGCAATCATTAGCTACATCACTCATTACCTTCAAGTACTTAAGCACCCCTTCATTTAAAACACTTAGAAGGACTGAAACACTCAAGATGGTATAGATCTTAGACATTAGAAACATCGTTTTTATTCTTTCATAGCTGCTGAGAGCCGGATCCCTCATTGGAGGGAACCGTGGGATCTGGGTGACAGATTATGTCAACTATAGCTAAAACAATCATTTCAAGCTCATCTTTCTAACTTAAACACTCCATCTCATCTTAAATGAGTTCCTAGATCAGTACAAACTGTGAAGTTGACTCTTGTGCATGTTAATCATCACATTCCAATGAATTTTAGTGGCTTAAGGCTTGAATGCACTTGCCAAATCTCTTGCTTTATAAACCACATTATTAGGACTTCCATAGTCATCACCTTCATCCTTATTTTCAGCACTTAAAAAACCCTTACAAACTTCTTGAAATCATCTCATCATGAGGAAAACTCCAAGTAGTAACTTATCCACCAAAGAACCACCCAAGAAAATTGCTCGTGTTGTACACGAAATCTCTTCAACCGAATCATCTCTGGTCAAGCCAACAAATGCAAGGATCTCTTCTCAACCAATCAAACCAATTCCTAAAAGGATAGTACCCACAAAACTACCTATGCCAAACACCACCATACCTCCTAGGCCAAACAATATCATCTCCACTAAACCATCACCATTGGTTCCTAGAGGTATCTCTTTTACATCTCCACTATCATCACCACACCTCTACAATTTAGAGGATTTGCCTCCTAGGCCGTCTCATCCTCCTCCGCCGACAACATTCTCCTCATTAGGAGGAATAATGGTACAAAATCAAGGTGTTGAGTCAACATTAGCTCCGACTTCCTTTTCGCTGTTTCCATCATATAATCCCATTTGGATTATGAGAAATCATCAAAGTCAACCACCCAACCATATGGAAGTTGACACTTCTCTACCACCACCATCATTCTTGGTCGAGCCATTCTCAAATGCGCCTTCACCAATCCCTCCGTCGTTTGAGGCTCCACAAGCCGCTTCACTTGATCCTTCGCATCAAGCAATTTCATTTCTTCCACCACCACTACCTAGCCATGACAAAGATTGTTATCATTGTCAACATATTGAAAGTTTGATACATGAAGTACGAGAAGACCAACATTTCATGTTCTATTACCTCCTCGAAAGTTTCGACGAGATTAAACCTAAACAAACTTGAGCTAGAGGATTTTATTGGTGTCCTAGTTTCAAGCGTTACTTAGACAAGTCTAGTAATTCCAAGTCATGTATCGATCATTTTCTTAGTTTTTAGAGTCATATATATCATATCTCTAGTTTTATTAAATGAAAATACATGCTACTTGCTATATTTCTGTGTATATGAGTATGTTGTATAATACATATCTCACTCTGATATTAACATAATATGTTATATCATCATTGCTGAAATTGATCATCAGCCAGACGGATCCCTACAAGGAGGGAACCGTGGGATCCGTGATACAGAAAACTATTTTTCTACTAACTTGGATCACATTTGCAGGAAATTGTGCATTATACTTGTTTTCTAACCTTTGTTTTGTAGTTATTCAGTTTACACAAGAAGACTTTGACACCCTAAAGCTAGGGGAGCTTTGTGTCAAAGCAATACATTGCAAATTACTTGCAATATTATGATTACATTTCATGACATCCCTTTGCAAAATTGCAATCATCAAGAGGGAGCACATTCGTCACATAGACGAAATCTTTTGCAAACTTTGTTGCAAACAAACTAGCTTAGTATTACTTTCTTGACGCCTTTACATAGGGATGGACTTGTCAAGAGGGAGTTAAGACGAGATCCTTTCCCGTTACTTGCTCTCTAATTATTCTTTTCTATTTTTCATACGTTTTTATTAAAAAAATTGCGTTATTTTTCTTTCGAAGCTCTTTTTGTTTCGAAAAAAAGGGGAGAAGAAAGTAAAAACTACAAATTCAAACTTTTACGAATTTTAGCTTTTCCTTAAAATAATTTTATGTTTTGTCATCAACAAAAAGGGGGATGTTGGGTCACCATATTAGTAACACAAGCATCAATATAAGAAATAGAGAAGAAGAGATCGGTTGAACACGTTAAACACACACACACGTATGAATGGATAAAGGTTATGCGTAAAGTGAAGTGAATAAAATGAACAACCAACCCTCAAGTGAGGGTATTACAAAGGTATTTATAGGAGAGGCTTATGGGCCTTCTACATAAGCCTTAGCTTAATAACAAACATAAAGGCCTAATTAAGCTAACTATTACATATTAATTACTAACACTTGAATTCTAGTTTAGGAGTGATTCCAACAATCTCCCCCTAAGTGTTAGTGATTTATGATGTGAACGGTGAAAGTGTTGATGTAATAGTAGTTTTGACTTCTTATGACATTCTTCTTTCTTGTTAGAAGAATTTCCTTGATTCGAACAATCTCCCCAGTGTAGAGAAATTGTTTCCTTTGAAAAGTTCTGCTTTGACGTCATCATTTTCTTTGTTCTTTGATCTTTGTTCTTTGTGATGGTAGTGATAGTATGTTGTTGTTGTCTGCATCAGGTCAGCTTCGTTGCTCCAGTGTCTCCACGTCTTTCTTCAACATGCTCACACGCTCTTTAACGTTGGATTACAGTACTGATGAAGTTCTCTTAGTCTTTAACTTTGTAGATTATTTGACTTGATGAAGAATCATTCTGACTTTTGTGTTGCCTTTAGAGAGAACTTCCATTAGTGATGATGTTGGTATGAGCATGTGAAGAATCTGCACGATCAGTCCGCTCCAGAGCTTCCATAAGAAGAAAACATAAGAAAGGTTAGTAACAAGCGGATTCCGGCACTTACAAGTTTGAACTTCGAGAGTGTTAACAGCATAGTGTGAAAACACAATTCTAATTCTTATAAAGACCGTTCCTGAACTGGAGTCCTACAAGTGAGATAATGCGATGTACCGAAGTACACCTACAGTTCAGATGAGTCGCTGAGGTACACCGAAGCATCACCTCACGACTGTAGACCGTTTGAGACACACTAAGCGTAATCCACGGGGAGTTACCGAAGTGACCTGCTGTCAGGGCTGTTTGATGTTGACCCTGGCAGGACTTTCCATTCAATCATTGAGGATCACAATTGTGAACCTCTCATAAATGTTCTCTATAGATTGCTAGGATCTGTGTAGGACTCGATAACGTACCACTGTTGTTCTTATTGTTGAACGACAAGTGATGAAATGTCAAGTGTAACTATGAGATCTTTTGATGAATCTCGTGGCTCTAGACTCAATAGTGCGTTTTGGTTTTCCTGAGCGGAGACTAGGGAGAGGGTCTCCTTCTTCAATACCAGCAATCTCTAAGAGAAAGCGGATAATTTACGTAGGGTTCCCCGTGAGAATGAAACAAGCTTCTGTTGAGAGAAACTTGAGTGGCTAAGAAGGTTTAGTGCATGCGTCACTGGGTCCATGACGAATTTTAATCTTCAATACCGGCGTCATTAAGTGACAACCAGTAGCATATGAATTGAACCCGGTGTCTGCCCTAAGTTGAATAATCTGGAGGGCTATTTCTTTTCACCCTTTTCTTTGCTTTTCTTTTTAATTCTTCAACTCCTTCTTTCTCCGATTCTCATTTTCTCCTCTTTTTTTTTCTAATCATACCTAAGGACTTCTAATTCTAACTATTGGTAGTGTCCTTGGGCAGATCCCTCCAACTCTGGCGGATCATAGGACGGTTATTCCTAACCTTAATCACCTTATAACTCCATTGCCATAAAACCATTTTCATGAAAAATCTCTCGAAGTGTTTGTGAATGAAAAACATGTTTGAACACTTCAAGAGTTTTAGATTTTCAGAAATACTCCCCCTCCACATGTGCTTAAGAGTTTTGATAGAAATCTGCACAGTGAGGAAAGAGCACGCACTTTTTGAATTGATCAACTCAAGATAGACACTTCCCCGCGAGACACGGTTACGTTGCATAGTTAAAGAGTTACATTGTCAGCTTTTAGGTGACAACTAGCTCTAATAACTACCTTGAAGATGTGGACAATCCTCGAAAGGTTGTCAAACCCGTCAAAGTTCATGACTATCAAGAGCTTCTCGAATAGGTACAATTTACTTGGATAAGTCTTGGAAGACAAATCTTTTCAATGTATGACTGTTCAGTTCCCGTCAATTCATGGGTTGAATTCTTTTCACACGAGGATTCACTTGCAAAACACAACATATTTCTTATCACATAATTTTTCTCCCCCTCAAAAATGGCATATAAATATGTTGTTTTTGAAGAAATGTTGAGAATAAATATGACCATTTTGAGTTTTGTGGGAAGATTACACGAAGAACAATTTGTGAACAAAGTTTTAAATCAAATACTCCCCCTCAACAAGTGATAGAAACTGTTGAGGTTTTGAAAAATCATAAGGGGAAGTACTTGTTCTTTTGAGCAAAACCTTTTCAAGATGAAAGATTTGATAAGTTTTACTCAAAAGTAAGAAGCTTTCGCTCCTTTTATAAGGATTGTGGCACTGAAGCGTACCACAGGGTCCTTTCATTACAAGAACGGGTTGTACACTGTTATGTGTGCACAAACCATTGTCAGATAATCAAACAAACAAAATCACAATCAAGAGAGTACCCAATGATTATAGACGATCAACTACTTTCTGAGGACGTTGGAAAGTCAGAATCGGAAAGTTTGGTCATCCTCCCACATAGCTCTCCAACCGTTGCATCTGATCCCGATGAATCAAACATTCATCAATCCTAGTGATAAATCAACGAACATCCTTGCGATCCTTTATATTCCATCTCTTCATCTAAATTATACCCAACTCAATGTCCTTCAATCGATATGCCAATTCATCTCGAACCATCTCCAGGGTGGCGTCATAGAACTTTGTGAATTTCATCGAAAGCCATGAAGCAAGTATGATGATTTTCACTTCAGTAGACAACCCCAAACTTTGGTTTATGAACGATTTTGTACTAAGGTTCTTGATTGATTCCGATGAAGTGTAGAATTTAAGTCAGATTCGACCCTGAGGTGGAGATCTTCAACACGCTCTTTGTTTTGATGCGTATGAAAAACAAGGAGTGCAGTAATGTACTTGATCTGAATTTCGGTTGAGGTTCAGGTTGGGGCTCAGGTATGTCGTGATCCTCACCACCAGTGTATGTAGAGTGATTACCGGTTTTCTCTATTGGTGGTGTGGTTTCTAAAACCCTTGGTTGATCAGATGGTGGTGGCTGTGTAGCTTGTTATGTAGTGGTGATAACCTGCTTAACCATTTGAAGAATCATTGGATGGAGTTGCCTTCTTAACAGATTTTGTTGTTGACTTAGTTGTTTCTTTTGTTGATGGAGGTGGTGATTGAGATGATGATTTGGGTTTGGTGGAAGTGTCAAGAGGTGGTTCAGAAGACTGTTGAGGTTTGTGTATTGGATTTTCAACTATGTAGTTGACAGATTCCGTCTTAGACTTTTCCTCCTCAACTCTAGCAGCTTCTTTTGCCTCTTTTCGAATCATTTCCTCTTCAGCCGCCAAATTTTCATCATCAGGGACTCTTTCATCCTTATCGTGATCGTAATCTCCTTCGTCATATATTTCCAAATCTTCACCATGATTTTCTTCTTGCGGTTGTTTTAGTTGTTGTTGTGGTTGCTTCATTTCAACAGTAGTAGTGACAGTGACACCCTGATCCTTACCGGGTTGATGAACCGGATCAGATGGGGTAAGAGATGTTTGCAATGGATCTTCCATAAGTGGAGGACTACTACTTGACCCTCCTGCCCCACCGGGTTGATTAACCGGAAAGGTTGAAGCATGGTATTCCATCCTTTTCTACTTTAATGACTTATCAAATTGTATTTCCTCATCCATTGAATCATACTTATCATCAGTATGACTTTGTGAGCATGAATTTGAATGGATGTTGCAGATGGATGTCTACAGCAATTCTGCAAGATGATTATGAGCATATGAAGTTGTTGAAGATGACACGGAGATTGTTCATGCCAATTGTTTTTTCGTATCCAGCTGGGAATGTGTTTGCCATCGAGAGCTCAGCTGGGGCATTGATGTTTGCTTGTATTGCAGCCATTTTGTGATCTGAAAGACATTAGACAAAAAAACAGACATATGGAAACACAATGTGTTTGTTTTAGTCTGATTTATTATCTAATTCCTTATTTTATGGTAACATGTTTATGTTAGTTACAAGTCCTAAGTCACATTATTCCAATTGATTGAAGTTGATGTGATAAGTTACATGAACATGTTAATTTTGAAATATCAAAGTCCAATTTTTCACTTAACACACAACATATTAACAGTGGGTTATGAGTAACAAGGATCCTTATACGTAAGAAAGGAGCTTATGCATAGGAGTAAGCTAAAGCGGAAGACCAAGCTTATGCGTAAGAATTTCTTACGCGTAAGACAAGTTCAAAGGCTTTAGGCTTACGCGTAGGAATAAGCAAGATGTTACGCGTAAAGTTTACTCGTAAGAGTAAAGCTTATGCGTAGCAAGCCTTGTTTACGAATATCTTTCCAAGATACGCGTAATCCACTGTAGACCTCTTATGCGTAAGAGTTACGCGTAAGATTTCCCTTAGGCATTACCTTTACGCATAAAAGAATTCTTTAAGCGTAACGGTTTGAACACCTGAAGATTCTGACATTACGAATAATTAACCTGTTAACTATAAACATGAAAACTTGATTGCAGTTAATTCCAAACATCTTTTAGATCACAAAACAAGCATAAGAACATATCAGATACACACAAAAAGACTTAGGCGTAAAATTACTTAAACCCTAAACCCTTAATCTACTTGTAAGGGATATAGCTACACAAATCAAACAAGATTGTTTCTGGAGTGTCCTAGATGTCATATGAGTGCAATGGAACAAGATTTAACACATTTCTACCACAGAATCAGAAGATTTATGGGAGATGAACCCTAAAAAACCTAAAACTTAAATTCATACAGTTTAGATGTTTATGGGCTAATTTAAAGGTTAAAAAACATGCATATAAACTTATTCTAACACTTTCTTGACTACCTAATAACATGTCACAGAATAGAAAAGCCCTAGATGAGCGCAAGAACCCTAGAATTCAAATTAATGAAATTTAAGATTCAGGATGGTTTTGGACGATTGAAACAAGTTTAATAGACACTAAGAAAGGTTTTAACATAACTCATTTCAATCCAAACACTTTTATGCATAAACACGCAATTCGTTCGAGTGAACAATTTTCCAAAATCAGTTTAAAGAGTTTTAACCGTTGGATTTGAAAGATTTTTGAAATCCTTGTTTAGAATCTTGTTCAAAACAATTTAGAACTTACAGATTATGAACAGTGTTGGATATTAGTTTTCACATACACATCAAACCATAACACAAAGTGGTGTATAAATGGAATTCTAGAGAGAGAAAGTTAGAGGTTTAGGGAACTTAGTGAGGGAAAGTGAAAGATATTATTATGAGCTCCAACTCTCTACCTTGGGAGGTAGAGAGTATTTATAGTCTTACATAAATCGCCACACATCGGGCTGTGGATCAGGCATACAGTGGGTAAAGACCCGTCCGTCCTCCACGGTGTTACTTAACTAAATACTACTTAGCTTAAAATAACTACGACTACGAGCTTTCTAATGAATTGATAAGGTTTTAAAAGGTACCTTTTTGAGGGGTCATTTAAGCCCTTATTCGATCACTTTTGTATCCGTTATTGCTTAATATCGTTCCTTTTCACTTTTTAGGTCTCTTGAAGGCAAAATGCTGGAATGATGCTTATTTGGACGAAAAGGCGCAAATATACGAAGAAAATGGCCAAAGTCAGAATCGAGACACTTAAAGCTGCTGAAACATAAGGCGACGGCGTCACTGCATATCTGCGACGCCGTCGGTAAGAAATTTTGCGACGGCTCAGAGGCAAAATTGCATGTTTTCAAGGGACGACGTCAGGTTCTAAAGGAGTAGGCCGTCGCTACTCAGACGGCCTAGATGCAGCCAAGACGGCGTCAGAGCTGAAGGGGACGGCGTCACAGTCATAAGGTGACGCCGTCGAAAGGTTTACGTGGCCAAGACGAAACCCTAATGACGGCGACACGACGGCGTCACGAAACATAAGGTGACGCCGTCGCAGATGTAATCTTATATATAGAATCCGAATTTTTCAGTTTTTAAGGGTAGTCTTTTGGAGTAAAAACCTAAAACCGAACCAAGGCTTTCTTGTGCAGTATTTTAGGGTTCTAAACCCTATTATACATCAAGATAAGTATTTACTTCATTAATTTAATTATGTCTTTGATTATTTGTGTGTATGCTTGCATGTTCTCCATGTCCGGCTAATTTATTTGTGTGTTTGCTTAGGGAATATGAAACTTAATTATTGAATATTGATTGGTTGATACTTATCTTAGTTGACTAATGATCTAGAGTGCGCTAGATTATTCGTTGTGTACTTAATGCTTGAAATTTCTTTGTGAACTTTAGAATATAATTATCTAGGTAATTGTAGGATAAAGTATTCAAGGACAACCGTAGAGTAGGCGTCTATAAATCACTAGAGGATTTGTAAACAAGACCCTTTGGTAGTTTCAAAGAGTTAGGGAAATAAGCACGCCCTATAGCCTTAGAATCACAACGCAACTAGGAATAAGGACGTGACAAATCAACCATCAATAGGAGATAATTAAGGAGTAGTAAAACCTAAGTAAACACATCTTTAAACTATCATACGAGTACACATCAATTAGACATAGACTATCACAACCTTAGCTTAGATAATTAGATAATAGTAGAGTAATCGGTAGCAATACCAACCCCCCAAATCCAATACCCGAGATTCGTACCTTTTCCATTTCTAAAAAATATAAAAAGATAAAAAATAATCTTCCTCAACCTCAACCTTAGCGTAGTAACTTCTCACTAGCATTCCTATTCCCCTAGAGAACGATATCAATACCCGTGGCTTACCCTAATTACTACACTACAACGATTAGGTTCACTGCCTAGGGTGTTATAAAACTTGCTCGAAGAAAAGAAAGTTTCCTTGACCCCGAACGACGCGTGTAGCGTTATCAAGTTTTTGGCGCCGCTGCCGGGGAATAGAATAGCTAGTTAGTAGTCCACCTCGTTTAGGTTTCTTTGCTTGATTCCTATCAAGTAAATTTTTCTCATTTTTTAGCTTTCTCTTAGTCTATCCCCCTTCTTTGTGTTTGTGTTCGTAAAACCCTTTTCATTTGTCGCTATGGCAAGTGAAGTTGCATTTGAATCATTAACGAATGAGGAACAATTGAATTTTGCAGATTGGTTTAGTTTTTATTGTTCTGATAAATTTGTGAGTGATCTTAATGATATCCAAAAGAACAAGGGTGTAAGATTGGATGGATTTGATATATTTTGTGTTTGTGTAGCTTCTATTCAACGATCATTGTCAAGATCAACTCCTTTTAGTGACACCATCTTTAGAATTTTTCAGAAAAGCCTCCTATGCATAAACCTTCAGTTGTTACAACTTGAGGAAATGGATAAGAAGGATTTATCTAACCTTAGGCATCATGATCAAAAAGACCTAGTTTTTAAGAACATGAAACCTAAACCCAAAAAAGATTGTGAGATGGTTGAAGCTAAAATACCTAGTTGCATGTGTGGGATAGATTTCAAACATTTAGGAGATCTAGATATAATGGAGAAAAAGGTGGAAACTCCAAGCCCACAAGCCCTACCATCACTTGAGGAATACACATCACCTATAACTTACCCGGAAGAAGTAGAAGAGACTATAGGAGCCCCGATTGATAGAGAACCTTTGGACCAAACGCCACTAGAGAATGTAGGTTTAGATGATTGTTGTCATGACCTCTCTCTTAGTCCTAGGGAAGTTCCTAATTTTGATGAACCGGAGCCTCAACCAAAAACCTTACCCAATGTTCTGTCTTTAGATGTGAATCTTGGAATTGAATTAGGCCCCAATCCACCCATCAAAATAGATAGTCCGGGTAGTTGCTTGATAAAGGTGGTAGATTCTAGGCCATGTAGAGTGGAAGCTAATATAGGAGTAACCCATGACCTTACACACTTATATCACCCATTCATGGTTGATAACAAGAAACACTATGGGTTTAAACCGGGTTTATTAAGTCAAGATGGATCCTTAACTAAGAATCTTTTGAAGTTGATAGAAGATGATCCATTTTTAGGAGAGAGATTTGATTCACCCGCTACACCAATAGACTTAGGTAAGGTTATAATGAATGGAGCACACTCCTTTGAGCATATAAATCACCCATCACCCTCTTCCCACGTAGCAAATTTCTACCCTAAGGGTGTGTATTGCTACTATCACCCGCACTTAAACTTAAGTGTAGGAAAAACTTCCCCTTTATCTGTTAAATAAGGGTAGAGTCAGGCTCGTGACTCGAACAAAAACAAGCGCTTCTTGGGAGGCAACCCATGTGTATTTGTTTTTCATTTTCATTTGTGTGTCGTATATCTTTTATTAATTGTTTATTCTCATGTTTGAATTTGTAAAAATGCTTTATTTTGTTTTTAACCTCGTCTTAATTACATATAAAGGTATTTTACATAAAGGATAAGTGTAGGGAGGATTACACACGTTTTCATAAGAAACGTAAACATGAGAATAACAATTAATTAAAAGATATATATGTTTGTTTGTTCGAGTCAAATGCTTGTATCGAGTCATAATGGATGTTTTTGCAGAAGTTTTTCCAGATTCTAAAGATGTAAATTTTCCAGAATTTTTCCAGAAAATCGCAGACCAGTTTTTGTCAGGATAACCTGACGGCGTCAGGATTGCAACCTGACGGCGTCAGGAAGGAATAAAAACATCAGCTTACTTTTTCTCGTTTTCTGAGCTACTTGTAAAATTTTGGAATTTTCCAGATCTTAACTTTCAAAACAAATTATGTAAACATCCATTCCACAAGCATTATATCCTAGTTTAAATCGAGTCTTATGTATATTATTACCGCCGATTTTACGTGAAGGTTTCGTTTGTTTTCTTTTAGTGTGCAGGTTTAGTTTGTCAAGAAGAAGTTACACAAGTTTGGAAGGAGCCTTTCACGCAAAAACTCTTCTTGGAAAAGATTTAACCACCACTTTTCACGGATCCTACCGAGCTAATCAGGGGAGTATTAGTTTCTTTCGTTTTTAATTACCTTCTATTATCATAACTTTGATACTTTCGGGGAACATTGGGGACAATGTTCAGTTTAAGTGTAGGGAGGGAAAATAAAACGGGAACTTTGAAACTATGCTTATCCTTGACTGTTTGCTTTGTCCAAGTGTATTTGTGTAATAAACCATGAGAAAATGTAGGTTAGGGTAATTTTAGCCAAATTTAAAATTTTTTCATGACGTATAGGAGTGGGCCATTAGTCTTAACAAAAGCGTCTCATGGATAGGAAGTTGCATGACTAGCACAAAAAAACCCTTTACCACCTAAATTCCACCCAAAATGTGAGGATCGCCCTTAGATTAGTAGGAATTAAAGCATTCATCTTTAATGCTTAGAGTGTGAACCGGTAGTATATTAGATTCTAGAACTTGTTTTGTGATGCATTCCGAGATCGCTAGTGAGACTACACTTGTGTAGTTAGGAATAACTAAATGATAAGAGGCATTAGGATAACCCTTGTTTAATACCTGTAATATAATTACTTCTTCCACCTCGGTTGAGTAATTCCCCCACACCCTTTGCGTTGTACTCATCTTTAGTACACGATACCCCTAGTTAACCCCTCAGAGCCTATCTTTTTCGCGGTTCTCGTGATGTTTCGGTTTTTCCGGAATATCAATGAAGAGCATTGTTTACACCCCACCCCCAAATATACACCCAAATCGCCTTAGCCTACCTTCATTGCACTCACTTTTAGTGCAAATTTATGTTATCACCCAAAACCCTTAGTTCAATTATCTGGTTGCTTGCATGAGTTGCTAAGTCGAGTCATATCCTTTGTATACAGTTTTGGGATGATTGGGATTCATGGGAAAAGTTAAAGTTTATGAAACATAGGAAAGAGAACGTTAAACTCAAATTCCCTTTGTTTGCATAATAATGTACTCCAAGTGTTTTGATCTTTTCAATTCGGGTCAAATTAGTGTTAGAGTAATAAAAACTCAAGTGTAGGGATGTGTCTATAAATCCCTATCATTTTGATGTACCGTAGAGGATGGTAGAGTAAAAGTGTATGAAAAAAAAAAAAAAAAAAAAAAAAAAAAAAAAAAAAAAATTCGAAGAAAAAAATAAAAAAAAAAAAAAAAAAAAAAAAAAAAAAAAAACGGGCTACAATCCTACATCTATCTTTTAAATTATGTTTGTTTATTTTCGTTGCCTAGAGTTTTAGAGTGTCGAGTCTTGGCTTAGCAACGCCATTCTTCGTATACTTGCAACATAGAGATTTTTGACTATCCACCACTAAATAGCCTATCCCACCAAACCCTTCATTTCCCTACCGTAAGCCTAACGTTACAACCCTTTAAAAGACCTCTTTGATAGTCTTTCCTAGGTGCTTACGCCAAAGCGACGGAGGTTTGATCTATTCTCAAGCCTATGGTAATCTATGTACTAGGACCGGTTAATGAGTGTTTATCTTCCATTTCCGATTTGTTATATTTCTTATATACACCCGAGAGAGATGTGAGTATCCAAACACCCCATGTGAGGTGCTAGTATGTAATTTCCGTGCTTGTTATGACTTTTGCGGGGCTTATATGTGTTGTGGACCGTTTTGAATGGATGCTTCATGACCCCTAACTTATAAATTAATTGGCTAAAAGCACATTTGCTTGAGGACAAGCAAATACCAAGTGTAGGGATATTTGATAAGGTTTTAAAAGGTACCTTTTTGAGGGGTCATTTAAGCCCTTATTCGATCACTTTTGTATCCGTTATTGCTTAATATCGTTCCTTTTCACTTTTTAGGTCTCTTGAAGGCAAAATGCTGGAATGATGCTTATTTTAACGAAAAGGCGCAAATATACGAAGAAAATGGCCAAAGTCAGAATCGAGACACTTAAAGCTGCTGAAACATAAGGCGACGGCGTCACTGCATATCTGCGACGCCGTCGGTAAGAAATTTTGCGACGGCTCAGAGGCAAAATTGCATGTTTTCAAGGGACGACGTCAGGTTCTAAAGGAGTAGGCCGTCGCTACTCAGACGGCCTAGATGCAGCCAAGACGGCGTCAGAGCTGAAGGGGACGGCGTCACAGTCATAAGGTGACGCCGTCGAAAGGTTTACGTGGCCAAGACGAAACCCTAATGACGGCGACACGACGGCGTCACGAAACATAAGGTGACGCCGTCGCAGATGTAATCTTATATATAGAATCCGAATTTTTCAGTTTTTAAGGGTAGTCTTTTGGAGTAAAAACCTAAAACCGAACCAAGGCTTTCTTGTGCAGTATTTTAGGGTTCTAAACCCTATTATACATCAAGATAAGTATTTACTTCATTAATTTAATTATGTCTTTGATTATTTGTGTGTATGCTTGCATGTTCTCCATGTCCGGCTAATTTATTTGTGTGTTTGCTTAGGGAATATGAAACTTAATTATTGAATATTGATTGGTTGATACTTATCTTAGTTGACTAATGATCTAGAGTGCGCTAGATTATTCGTTGTGTACTTAATGCTTGAAATTTCTTTGTGAACTTTAGAATATAATTATCTAGGTAATTGTAGGATAAAGTATTCAAGGACAACCGTAGAGTAGGCGTCTATAAATCACTAGAGGATTTGTAAACAAGACCCTTTGGTAGTTTCAAAGAGTTAGGGAAATAAGCACGCCCTATAGCCTTAGAATCACAACGCAACTAGGAATAAGGACGTGACAAATCAACCATCAATAGGAGATAATTAAGGAGTAGTAAAACCTAAGTAAACACATCTTTAAACTATCATACGAGTACACATCAATTAGACATAGACTATCACAACCTTAGCTTAGATAATTAGATAATAGTAGAGTAATCGGTAGCAATACCAACCCCCCAAATCCAATACCCGAGATTCGTACCTTTTCCATTTCTAAAAAATATAAAAAGATAAAAAATAATCTTCCTCAACCTCAACCTTAGCGTAGTAACTTCTCACTAGCATTCCTATTCCCCTATAGAACGATATCAATACCCGTGGCTTACCCTAATTACTACACTACAACGATTAGGTTCACTGCCTAGGGTGTTATAAAACTTGCTCGAAGAAAAGGAAGTTTCCTTGACCCCGAACGACGCGTGTAGCGTTATCATGAATACATATACTTGAGGTGACCGACTCTTTAATACCTGGAATTTCTAATTCCTAACAATCTCCCCCTAAGGGAGGTCACCTCAATCATGTATTAAAATTACATTGAATACAGATAGATATTACATTAACAATTGTTCTTGCATTCTTGATGTAGTACTTTGCTCCTAAGCTCGTAGTCATTGATTCTTCACATTGCATGTTTGGTTACTCCAAGTGGAGGTCTTTTACTGATCCACGTGATAATAAATTTGAGCCAGCTCTTGAGATCATCAGCTAACAAAAATCTCTGAGACATCCATTGTGATGTTGTGACTTTAGGACCGACATGCTGACATTCTGGATCATGATATCTTCTCATCAGAGTTGCGGAAGCTTTAGTTGATTCATGATATTGGCAGCAGCGTAGCAGAAGCATGGAGTGAAAATATCAGAGTCATTGATGCACTAATCATGATTTCTTTTGAGATGAATGTGTTAAGTGAGCATGCGGCTATGGATTGACCGCTTCATTCTGAACAACTGCAAACGTCGGGTGTACCTGCATACAACAGTTAGCAATAAATCGCACGAAAGTGTCTTTGATCACTTTCGTTGAATTGAGGTACACGGCCCACGGTTCCCCGTTGAACAGTACATCTACTGCCTGTGATCAGGTATAATTCCGAAGAATTTCTTTGACAGGGTTTCGCAGCTGCTCTAGCTGTTCTCAAACCGGAACATCTCAAAGAAGACAACACGGAGTGAGTGAACCAGCGAATTTAAGTCCACTGATTGATGAAAAGAGATTTGAAAAACAATCGTGTATTGCTCAATAGAAATTGTTTTTGCACTACAACGAAGGTTTTATTGAAAATCAATTATCAATCATAAAAACACCTTTTGGTTTGAAAAATTAGTACACGGTCGATGTGCTAAAGAAAAGAGTTATTGAGCACAAAGACCGGTTTTTCAAAGGCATCCGTCAATCCATATCCTGAACCAGGATTGATTCAAGAGATTGAATCGCCCCATTGTTTCTATTCAGTTGTCACATGGTTGATCTATATAATAGATCTCACATGCCACCTACCAGGAGCTTGTATGATGTTGGCTCCAGAAGGCTTTCCATCTTCATTGTGAATATGTATACACATTACTCAGATGTTCTGGCAATACCACAAGGATAATGCGTAGGACTCAAGATATAATCTCTCTTTCCACATTGTGTGAAACAGAGAGTCTTCATTGAAAGTGTCCTAATGAGATTTATTGATGATCTCGTGGCTCTAGACTCAATTTGTGCATATTTGGATCCTGTGCCGGAGACTAGGGAGAGGGTCTCCTTCTTCAATATCAACAATCTCTAAGAGAAAGTCGATAGATAATGTCGGTTCCCCGTGAGAATGAAACAAGTCCTTTTAAGAGGAACTTGAGTGGTTTGGAAAGTTGAAGTGCAGTGCGTCACTGGGTCCATGACGTCTTGTCTTCAATACCGATGTTACCATCAGTAGCATATGAAGTGAACCCGGTTTCTGCCCTAAGGTTGAATAAATGGAGGGCTATTTGTTTTCACCCTTTTCTCATTCAATTCTTTTTAATTCTTCAACCCCTTCAGTGCTTACCGAGACTTCATAGCAAGAACCTTGTTGGGTTTGTTCCAGTACTTGCTCAGTCTCAGTCCGCACTCTTCCCACATCTCACTTTTCTCCTTTTATCATCATACCTAAGGACTTCTACACTAACTAGTGGATTGTCCCTGGGTAGATCCCTCCGGTTCTGGCGGATCATGGGAACCAATACCTAACCTTATCATCCTTATATCACCGTACATAAAGTAAGGTTGGTCGGTCTATTTGGTATTGTTCATCTGCCATTGGAACCAATTGAAAACCATTTGAAAATCAATCCAGATACTTGTGATATATTATCAAAACATTTTGTACCTGAATTGTTTTTGATATTTTTAGAATAAGTGCTCCCCCTCAACATGTGCATCAAATGTTTGAAATCGTTTTGCACACGGAGGCAAGAGGAAGAAATTACTTCTTTGATTACCATTTTCTAAAAAATATCACCATCACTTCCTTGATCAAATCAAGTAGATAAAGCATTTCCAGGAAGGATGAGGTTTCCATAAATTTGCTCCCCCTCAATATGTGCCTCGAGGTTTGAAAAGAGTTTTTCACATACTAGAGGGAACCTGCACATTGAGATAAGTGATCACGTTTCAAATCATAGGTTTAAGATAGATGCTCCCCCTCAACATGTGCATTGAAAATTTGAAATCGTTTGTCACATGTGGGAAGGACAGCATGTACATCCTTATAAAACCATTTACCGAATAATCAGTTTAAATCAATTTAAATCACACATTCTCCCCCGATCACAATTATCAAATCATTTGAGATTTGTGATCTCTTATAGATTTAAATTGACTTTGAAAGCTTTTAAGGAGAATTGTGACTTGATTATGAAAGCGTCTTAACTGATAATGATCGGATTTTAAGACTTTAAACTCCATTGATAAAACATGCATGTAAATCTTTTGAAAACAATTTAATGCCAAATAACTTTTTAATTTAATTGAAATCATTCTCCCCCTCAATCAATGACATAGCTTGTTGATTGAGAGATAGAGATTTTGCAAATAAGTCCTGATGATTATCAAAAATAGAGACCGAGTTATTTTTCAAAGCAGTTAGTTTTCAGCAGATAAATGTTTATAGAATCAGAGCATGGAATTTGAAAGTATGGTAAAGCATAGCTCTGTTCATTCTTTGAAAAGTGGGTTACTTCCTGAAATGACAATAAACCATAGTTTCTCTTTCTCCCAAATATATATATATATATATATATATATATATATATATATATATATATATATATATATATTTTATATATATAAAAATTCGAACAATATCTAAAGTCCCGTGTCATTCTTTGAATGACAGCATCAAGACCGTAGATATTATCGAATCGAGAGAAACATGACAAAATGACAATATTTTTTGATGATTTTTCGAATTTTTCAAATTTTTATGGATTTTGAAAGTTTTATATTTTTCTATTTGATTTTTGAGGGTTTTTTAATTTTGTATTTTGATTTTTCGAATAGATATATACAATAGATAGATGAAGATAGACCTTTACTCTTCGTCTTCCTCCTGAAGACGTTTGAGTGTTTCTGGTTGAAGGCTTTTCAAGCCAAGACGTGGAAGAATAAACTCAAAACGTTCTCTTGGAAGAGCTTTGGTGAAGATGTCAGCTAATTGGAATTCAGACCTCACAAAATAGAGTTCCACCACACCTTTTTCTACTTGTTCCCTGATGAAATGATGTCGAATGTCGATATGCTTTGTTCTTGAGTGTTGAACATTGTTGCATGAGAGAGCAATAGCACTTTTATTATCACAGTACAAAGGGATTTTGTTGAATACAAAGCCATAGTCAGATAATTGAGATCTCATCCATAAGATTTGAGCACAACAGGATGACATGGCTATGTATTCAGCCTCTGTAGAGGAAATAGTAGTACTCATTTGCTTCTTTGAAGACCAGCTCACAAGCTTATCACCCAAAAACTGAGCACCTCCAGACGTACTTCGACGTGTATCTTGGCAACCTGCATGATCCGCATCTGCATAGGCCGTTAGTGACATACCGTTGTCCTTCGGGTACCAAAGACCCATATTGATGGTTCCTTGGAGATACCGAAAGACCCGTTTAACTGCTTCAAGGTGCTTTTTAGTAGGCTTAGCCTGGTATCTAGCACACATGCAAACAGCGAACAAGATGTCTGGTCTACTAGCAGTGAGGTACATCAGGGATCCAATCATACTACGATATTTCGTTTGGTCAATCATGATCCCTGAGTGGTCCTCATCTAGTTTGGTTCGGTCAATCATGGGGGTGTCAACAGGGTCACTTGAATCAAATCCAAATTTCTTTAAGATCTCTGTTGCATATTTAGATTGATTTATGAAAATGCCTCCGGGACTTTGTGAAATTTGTAATCCCAAGAAAAATGACATTTGTCCCATCATTGACATTTGAAATTTTGAACTCATTTCATTTGAAAAACGATCACATTCCATTGGGTCTGTCGAGGCAAAAATAATATCATCAACATAAATTTGAACATGAATTAAATGTTTGCCTGACTTCCTGGTGAACAATGTAGGATCAACTGCTCCTTTGCTGAATCCGGTTGATAGAAGAAACTTTGACAGTGTATCATACCATGCCCTTGGAGCTTGCTTTAAACCGTAAAGAGCCTTCTTCAAACGATAAACGTGAGTAGGATGCTCTTGATTCACAAATCCTTCAGGTTGGCTGACGTAGACGACTTCTTTAAGATCTCCGTTCAGAAATGCCGTCTTCACATCCATCTGATAGACTACCATGTTCTTACTAGCAGCATTAGCCAGAAAGATTCTGATTGCCTCGATTCGAGCAACTGGAGCAAAAGATTCTTCAAATTCAATACCCTCCTCTTGACGGTATCCTTTAGCAACTAATCGAGCCTTGTTCTTCAACACATCACCATGCTCATCAAGTTTCACTTTGAAGATCCATTTAAGAGCAATAATCATAGCACAGTCTGGAGCAGGTACTAACTCCCATACATCAAGTCGATCAAACTCATGAATTTCATCTTGCATGGCATTGAACCAGCTATCTTCATTCATGGCGGTTTTAACATCTTTTGGTTCGATCTTAGATAGTACGGAGTTGAAGAAGCACCATAAGGCATCGGTTGCAAGTTGTTTCCAGGTTGATACAGGACGAGAGGGATTTCCAATGATGTTGTCTAATGGATGATCGTGAGTCCATTTTCTGAGGTGTTCATGTGGCAGTTGTTGAGGGACTGAGGTAGCTGAGTCGATGTCTCCTGAAGAAGATGGTTCTGATGATGATTCAGGAGCAAATATGTTTTCAAATGGAGCATCTTCAGGAGTAGCAAAGCGATTAACTTCATCATTGATGCCAGAAACATTTCCATGATGTACATTTGAAGAATGATGATTTGTTGATGAGACTGAAGGATCAGCAGCAGATGCTTCTTGACTTAAATATATTGAGACTGAAGGATTGACTTCATTCACAGGAATATGAGCATCCTCTGTTGTAGGGATCAACACCTCATTAGTAATTGAATCATACAGTTCATCAAACATAGGATCAAACAATTTCTTTAAATCATCTTCAGATGGAGGTACATATGGAGTTTCTTGAGAAGAGTTTGGAATAAGGGATGAACCAATGGGACTGTTTTGAAGTGCGGGTCCTGAGCTGGAGTGTCTAGGAGCCATTTGACCGGTCAACTCATCAAACGTAACGTGAATTGTTTCCATGATATTTCGGGTTCTTTTGTTGTAGATTCGGTATCCCTTTTTGTTTGAAGCATACCCTACAAATACTCCAATGTCTGCTTTAGCTCTAAGTTTGCCTAAGTCTTATCCCTCATTAGTTGGATAACACAATGCACCAAACACACGAAGGAAAGAGAGATTAGGTTTTCTATTGTGGACAAGTTCATATGGAGTTTTTCCATGAACAGTGTGAATCAGAGAACGATTTTGTGTGTAGCATGCAGTGGCAATAGCTTCAGCCCAGAGAAACATTGGAACCTTTGAGTAGATCAGCATTGTTCTAGCGGCTTCTACAAGAGTTCGATTTCGTCTTTCAACTACACCATTCTGTTGAGGAGTTCGAGGAACACTTCTTTGATGGCTGATTCCAATGCTTTCATAGAAGTCACTAAGTTGTTTGTTAACAAACTCAGTTCCATTGTCTGTTTGGATAATTCTGACTGTTTTGTTGAGTCGAACCTGCAGCTGTTTGATGAGCTTGATGATGATATCAGGAGTTTCATCCTTTGTCCTTAAGAACTTGACCCAGGTGAATCTAGAGTAATCATCAACCACAACCAACACATATTTCTTACCAAAGATGTTCTGCACTCTCATTGGTCCACACAAATCCATGTGAAGGGTATGAAGAACTTCTGTAATTGAGATTGTAGGTTTGTGTTTGTGGGCAAACTTTTTGCTTTTACCCAATTGGCATGCTGAACAAAGATGATCCTTTTCATACTTTAGTCTAGGTAAACCTACAACTAAGTCCTTTCTGGAAAGATCGTTGATGGTGCCGAAGTTAAATTGATTGAGACGACGATGCCATAACCATGACTTTGTTTTTGAAGCCTTTGATAATAAGCAGATTGGAGAAGCCCTCATTATGTCATCGATAGAGATGGTGTAAAGATTTGAGCCACGAATTCCTTTTAACAGTTCCTTACCATTAAGATTTCTAACAAAGCAGGTATGTTTTATGAAGGCTACTTCTAGATCAGAATCACAGAATTGACCAACAGAGAACAGATTATGACCCAAACCTTCCACATAGTAAACTCTAGAGATGACACTATCACCAACAACGTAATCTCCATAACCCATAATAGCACCGAAATGATCATTACCAAATCTAACAGTCCCGATGAATTTGCTCACGAAGTTCATGAGCCGCGACCGGTCTCCAGTCATATGCTTGGAACAGCCTGAGTCCAGGTACCACAGAACGATTTGAACGATCTGCAGTTGAACACAGACAAGAATGGATAACTGGATAATTGGGATCCCCATGCAAGAATGGGTTCCATTTGGTTAGTTACAATGGTTGGAACACCCTCATCAGAAATAGAAGCATTCATATCAGAAAGTGAGGCAATGGAATCATTGTGAATAGATGCAGTACTAGTGTCTGTATTAGCCCTGTTTACAGTATGATCACTTCTTAAGGGAATAGTTCTACCAGTAGGCATCCATTTTCTAGTGGGCATTATCTGATTAGTCTTATGACCAACAGGTATCCAATAAAAGCCTATTTTACTGAATGTTCTTCCTGTGGGTTTCCACTGTTTTCTACCTTTCTTTAGTTTTTGCCTTTTAGCCTTCTTAGCATGAATTTTAGCATTAACAATATTAACTGGACAATTAACATCATTAGGCAGAACATTAACACCACATTCATGATTAGAAACAGAATTCAAGCAGACATCAGTAGAAGGTTTGCAAATAGTATCGAAATTCAAATTAATTACAGTACGCCTATGGCTAATACTAGAATCAACACGATTCGTTTTATTCAATTCAAGCTTAAAGTTCCTAGATTGTTCTTCTACTCTCTTCCAGTGCACATTCTTAGATTGAGAGGTCCTATCATTCCTTGTATTGTCTTTAGACTTTGACATGCTCCGTTTAATGTCACTGATTACTCCTGTAGAGGGAATGGGAACATTAGTTGGTTTAACTACTCTTTGCATCACCTGTTTAGATGTGCTGGGATCTGAACTACATGCAGGTGCACTAAGGTTCACTTTCTTAAAACTAGAGGTACTGAGATTTGTACTCCTAGAAGGCACACTTGAGTTCTCTATCTTAGCATTGACAGATCTGGAATCTAAACTACTTAAAGGCACACTATGGTTCACATTCAAAACATTGGGAATCGAATGCATATCATACTTGGCATTAGGCATCGAGCATGGAATCAAAGGATTAACTCTCTCACCTAATGACTTTGGGCATATTGTGATCAAGCATTCTAAGATTTCTTGAGATCGTTTGGCATATAAGCATGCATGTCCAATTGCATTATCATGAGGTTTCTCTAGCTTATCCTCTTCAACAATCTCACGCAGACATTCTAGGCAATCCTTAAGAGATGAGAAGTATGTTTGAATAGCAAGTTTGTTGTTCCTTAGATGAGGAGGGACGTATGTCACAGACAAAGCATATTTATTACAAGAGTGAACCTTTGATACACCATTCTCCCCATTGGTCATTGGCATTTTCCCTTTTACCTGACTCTTCAGATTCTCAATTTCCTTTTGCAACGAAGCTATTTGTTCGTTATTTTTGTTACGAGTGACCTTAATTGATTCAAATAACTCATTGAAATGACGTTTAACCTTTTCATTTTCTTCTAGAAAACTTTCGTTTTCCTTTTGTAAAGCATTTACTAGGTTTTGAAGATGAAACGTTTGAGAATTCTGAGAATCTAAAGGAGGAGGCATTTGGGAGCCTGTCATATTGTTCGTTTGACCCTTTAATTGAGAGATTTGGGCTTTCAACTTTCTGATCGTGTTGCACTGAGCTTGAATCTGTTCATCACGTTTGTTAATTTGAAAAACTGCATCAAACTCTGGAGCATCTGATGATGTCTTGATATTTGAAGTTTTGACATTTTCTTTAAGATGTTGATATTTTAGTTGTAAATTAAAATGCTCAACTTCTAGTTTAGAAAAATGTTTAACCAAATTGTCGTGATCATCCAGTTCAATTTTCTCGTTTAGTTTAGAATTAGTTTTTTCAAGCTCAATGACACGATCATGGGAGACTTTCAGGGCAACAGATAGTTCATGAAATTTGGAAGCATTAATAGAGCAATTTGAAGCAGTAAAAAACATATCTTGAGCAACACATTCAGTAATAAGAGTCTCATTCAATGTATGCAAGTTCTTCCTCTCAATCTCATTATATTTTAGTGCACGCTCATAGTCACTAACTTCAGCTATCATTGCATCAAATTCCTTTTCCATTCCCTTGATATCAGTTTCTATCCCTTTTTTAAGACTCTCAAAGTGATCTTTTAGAAGTTTAAAGAAAGGCATGACCTCAGTTAAATAACATTCTTTCATTTGCTCAAAACCCCTTTCTCCTTCAGTTATACCAGTGGGTGTGATCCTTTTCTTGCAAGTTTTCTCAAAATCAACAAATAGTTGAAATATAACATATTGGCTAATTAAGGTCTTGCTTTTAGTGGCAATTGTTCTAGGAACAAGATGCATTGGTGTATTAGGAGGATACACAATCGCTCTATGCATTTTCCATAGGGGAGGGTTTGTTTCAACAATATTTACTGCTTTCTGCTTATCTAAATCCATTTTCCAGAAGACTTGTTCAAGGAAATCCAGTTTTCCTTCTTGTAGTCATGAGGAGTGATAATTATTTTTTTCTCATTGCATTTAGGATCATTTAGTTTCTTATTCATCTTTTCCCTAGTGATTTCATCTAGTTTCTTATCATCCTCTGTGCATGATTGGTGCAAAACCGTCAAGTTATCTCACGCAAGCTAGCCACTTGTGAATGACCAATAGTAAGAAACTCAAAACAGCTCACACACCAAATACAATTTAGATCAGAGGAATATAGGGGATTCCTGGGTCGTTAAGTCCCACGGAGGATGAATTGGTTTATAAACACTTGATCAGATGATAGAATGATCACTAAGGATAGTGATCAGTAAGGTTTTAGATGGATAATTACCTAAAGAAAAGATTAACAAATTACAGCGACTTAAATGCAAATTAAAAGAAATTGAAAAGTTAAAATATATTAAATAAACGCTATCACTATTTTTACAATGATGTTTTTATGATTTTATAAAATAAAATAACTTAAATAAACTATTTTAACTAAAACGTAAACTCAATTTATCTAAAAACTAGATCTAAAACAAAAACGTAAGTTAAGTCTAAAAATTACGCTGGAGCGCAAGCAAAAACGTAAAATTTATGAAATAAAAGGCCTACGAATGTAAAACTAATTTTCTTACGTACTATATGACAAAAGAAAATTTTAGGAAAAAGAATTATATTTTTTAGATTATTATTTTATTTATTATGAATTAAATACGGATTTAAACTAATTAAATGTTTAAAAATACTAAAACTATAGAGAAAAATCTGAAACTTTTTTATAAAATATTTAATACTAATACAAAGATAAGAAAAATACAAAAGTTGAAAAAACTAGATTGGATAAGCTGGTAATAAGCTAATAAGCTCGTATAAGCTTAAAATGAAAACAAGGATTATGTATTTAATGTTGCAAAACTAAACCGAGACAAGTCCCAAGGGCAGATGGTAAAGAGTGTGTGTGGTGAGCTGGGTGGCCAAGGTTCGAATCCCAGCAGTGGTATTTTTTTTTTGTAAACTATTATTTTTTTTAACTTTTTCTTTTTACAAACTAATCAAACTACTAATGATAAGCATTTTTTATAACTAACACTTTTTCTAAATATCACTAATAAGCTCTGTATTAGCTTATTTTCTCAACAGTGAAGGTTTTAGCTTATTTTGAAGATTTTAAGCTCAAATAAACTTGTAAACTGAAAACAAGAGTGAAATAAGCTAGGAACAAGCTAAGGGTACTTATATGAAGTTAAAAGCTACAAAGAACTATACTGAAAAGCTATATTAAGCTAATAAGCACTTGTGCTAAAACTGAGAAACCAAACAGGCCTGAAGAGATTTTCAAGGCCAAAATAAGCTTACTGAATAAGCTTAAAAGCTCAAACAAAAGACATAGGTAACAAGTAGAGCTGGTGGGATTTCCAAAAAGCTAAAACTTATGCTGTGGGGCTTATTAATAAGCCTATGAAGAGCTTATGAAAATGAGACCAGTTCACTGGTTTATACAGTTTACACCAAAATGGGACAAAGAAAAAGCAAATTGCAGCCCTAGCAAATAAGCTGAAAAGTGAAAAGCTAAAGTTGAAACTTCAAGAGGGCTAGGTTGGCTATCCAAAAAGCCAAAAATCACAAGTTATGGACAACTAATAAGCTCTATGGAAGCTTATAAAAGTAGCCATGAAACTGGTGCACAGGGGACTGTTTGACCTTTTTGAACAAATGAAAGTTTGACCTTTATGAACTTGTAATCAAATTTTATGGACTGAACATGTTATATTAAGGTGTAATGAGATTATATTAAGCTTTGTTAAAAGGTTTTAAACTGATTTGATGAGAATCACAGTCTAAAATCTTAACAGTTAAACACTAGGTGAGATTAATGAAAATTTTGACTTTTATTCTAACAAGGTCTAGTTTTTAATACTGAGATGAGTTATATAGACCTAATGAGGCATGCATCAAACAACAACAAGGCTACAAACAAACTTTAACACAGTGTAATCAGCAAAACCAAACACACCTTATGGACTGTTTTAGAACTTTTTTCAAAGAGAATCACAGATTAAAACCATGGAACTCATTGCAGACCATGTATTATCATATTTTAACACTAAATAAACATTAAACAACAACCATATCAACATAAAACTTACTAATGATGATTATGCTATTTCTACTATCAAAATAAGATCTTAATAAACTACAAATTAAAAAGAACAAGTGACTAGTTTTATTGATTAATTTGACTTAACCAACACTAATAAACAATAAGACACAGGTTTTAAAGTTTATAAGCTACTATGCAAAAAACACTTATAAAGGCTTACAACTGATTTAAGCACAAACTGAGGACTTAGGTTCAAAGATCACACCTATTGCTTCCCATGAAGCTCTAAACCAACAAGCTTTCCAAAATCAACACTGCACCAGCTTTGACCTTCTTCACCATGGATTTTTTAATTTTCACTAATTTATTTGGTATTTTTGAGAATTTTTGAGTTTTTTATACTAAACTGTTTTTAAGGTAACTAATAGCTTTAATAAGCTATCTTAGGAGCTTATGTGGGCTTCTGAGTCCAGAGTAACAACTAATTCACAACATTCACCTTTAATGAGATTCTTGGATAATGAAAATTTTGCATAAACTGAGATATTACTTGAAATTGAAATTGTTGCTTACAAAAGTTTTATTTCACCTTGAAAACATAAAATACAAAGCTTAAAGCTTAAACAAACACTGGAACTTGAAATTTAATCGACATAAGCTAATTTTACAATTATTCTAGATCACTTCTCCATTGCCTCTTCTGCTTTCTTTATAGTATTTTGAGACCCTCCACTTGATTCTGAACATATCCCATCAACAATCTTGGCCTTTGATTCAGTCAAACGTATCCTAGCCATCAAACTTACTTTTGGCGCCAAAATTGAGATAAGGTTGCTTGAGGCAGTTTGAGTTCAATTAAAGAACTTTGGAGTATTGTGGAGGTGTAGGGGACAAGTTGGGAAGTAGGAATGGGTTTAGGGTGATTTGGAAAGCATAAACAGGTTTATGTGTGTGTAACAGTGAAAGTGTAATGGTGGAGATGCATTAAATGCAAGGTAGGCTAATGAGAGGAGGGGGGATGAGCTGGAGATATTAGGCAGTGAGGTGGAGGGTTGAAAAGTGGTGAAAAACCACACTGGTTTTGGTGTATACAAGGGTGGGAGAGACAGTGAACAGTGGAGGCGGTTTTCCCGTTTTTAAATATTGGACCGGGTTGTGTTTTGGGCCTGGGTTAATGGATTGGATTGGATTTGGGCTTTGTTTTAATAAAAGGATCCGTTTGGTTAATGTTAACAACAAGGACCATTTATGCAATTTTAGTAAACTTGAAGGACTGATCTTGAACATTTTCCAAAGCTCTCTCAAGGATCAAAACTGCCAAATGTGATTAGTACAAGGACCACTTTGGTTATTTTCCATTTTTGTAAATCTAGGGACCAAAACTGTCAAGTTTGAAACTTGAGGGACCAAACTTGTAATTTTCTCCAAAGTTTATCATAAGGACCATTTTTGCCATTTATAAATAGTTCAAGGTTAATGTTTGATAATTTTCACTTTTTAAATTAACCAAGGACTATATTTGACAATTTTCAAAGTTAAAGGACTAAAGTTGTCATTTTGTGATTTTTAAACTTTAAAGGGTTTGTTTTGACAACTTTTGAATCTTATGGACCTAAAATGATATTTTACAAGTTTTTGAATTACCAGGGACTGTTTTTGACAACTTTTGTAACTTGGGGGACTAAAACTGCCAATTATGCAAACTAGATACGTTTTTCACCAGATTTTGATGTTTTTGCATTTAAAACATATAAAACACTTGTTTGTGATATTTTTATCATTTTGATGTGTTTCTGAGTGTTTTCAGATGTTTTTGGCATTCTAACAGTACAAAAATGATGAGTATTTAGACACTCATCAGTGCACTCAACGCAACTAGGTTTTTGTCTAGGTTTAAGAATCTCATTGCCATCATAGATCACACTTTGAGCTGCTTTTGCTATCTTTCCGTACTCAGGGTTGGGTTTATCTATAATGGGAACACTATGCTTATCGCTTAGAACTCTATGTTTAGTGACCATGTGAGCAGTCTGAATGGTGTTTCCTTGTATGTACAACTTGTTTTCAAGTTTGTTTTTCAAAGTTTTCAGATTAAAAAAGTCTCTCAAGAGTTTTGATTCCTTTGCATTAAATTCTTGCTTAAGCATTTTCACATTTTCTTGAAGTTCTTGTTTTTGCTTAGCTGTTTTAGAAAGTTTTTCTTGCAAGGAATTTAATTCTTGTTTCAATACTTCTTCTCTAAAATTACTTTTTCTAATGAATGTACGCACTTGGTCATCCATTTCCTGCTCACGAGTGGTCAACTCAAATTTTGCACGTTGTTCATAAATAGCAACACGTTCTTTATAGGCATTTAGTTCAGAAATTACAGAATCATCAGGGGCACATGCAGTGTATTCATAAAAAACATAGTCATTGTTGACTGCAGAAGATGCATCACTTGGTACACCTTCACTTTCACTTTGTTTCACGTATTGATCATATGGGACAATATCGATATTACCCATATTCTCAACATTTGATTCAATAGTTTCAGTTGATTGTACCTTGTCATGCATCTGTTGCACATCAGCATCATCGTATAGTTTTAATACCTCTGAGATGAGTTTGTCTTTGGATGGGCCAGCTTGTGGTGAAGAAGAGACCTTGGGAGAAACCATTGGAGAAATGCTAGCCATAAAAATTGTGTGTGCCGTAGGTCCATCATCCACATCAGAGTCGTATGCATCACAATCAGCGACTTGAAAGGCATTCTGATGATTGTGACCTATCTCCTGAATAGGCTGCTCATCCACATCTGCATCATAGGTCTTGGCATTGCCCTCAGCTAGAAACAGCAATTCCTCTTCATCCAAAGCAGCACCATTGTCCTAAGCTTGTACAAGCAGCATCTTATCTCTGAAGTAATCAGCATTCTGTGGACGCTTTGGAGATGTGCAGTTTCTTGCAATGTGTCCCTCACCACCACAGTTATAACATTTGATCGGCTTAGCTTGACCTTGGTTACCATTCCTTCCTCGATTCTGGTTGCCAACATAACCTCTACCAGCTCCACCTCTTCCCTGATCATACTGTCTTTCCTAAACTGGTTGCACCACGATCCTTCCATCTTTAACAGTAGCTTGATTGTGTGGGTTAGATGCTGTTCTGAGGTTGTTGTTGGTTTGTGGGAGAGAATTCATGTTTTGACTAATCAGAAGAGCTAGTTGATTAATGAAGTTACCCACGTGTGCATCAGCATCAGCTTGTTTGAACATAGGATCAGGAATGAGTGTGTGATTACCATTACCCAAGGGTGTGACTTGTGATGCTTTGGTTGTGATTCCGATGTTTGAGTAGAAGGCAGTTGAGTCATTAGACGAGCTTGTCTCTCCCTGGTTGGTTTTGAACTGATTGAGAATCAATTTTTCAAACATAGCATGTCTCTCATTCTAAAGGAGGAAGGCATAGAGTTGCTCATAGTTTGTATTCTTCAATCCTTTAGTGAGCTTCACAGCGGTGACAAACTTGTGCCATTCGGGATTCATGTTGTTCACAAATTTTGAGTTCAGCTGAATGTTAGGCATAGTCATTCTGATGTTCCTCATGTCATTCACCAACTTATGAAATCTCACATAGTACTCATAGACACTCTCATCTGGCTTCATCTTGAAGTGTTCAAATTCGTCATAGAGTTGTGATTCTCTGTCTTCCATAGTTAATTCTGAACCTGAGAGAAGCATCTTGACATTATCCCAAACTGCCTTTGCATCGGTGTTGTGATTGATCAGCTTGTAGATGTCTTTAGGAAGACCTTGAAGAACAATGTTAGAAGCCCTGATATCTGCATCGAATCTCTTTTTCTCCTTATCATCAAGCTCATCATACATTTTAGGTCTGTCCATTCCGTAAATAAGAGTTCCATCTTCATTAGTATCAAGTATGTCTCTAGTCGTCTCAACTCGATATGGTCCTTCATCAATGGATTTGAGAATGTTGACACCATTTTCCTTTCCAAGGCAGTACAATCTGATTCGTTGAGCCCAAGAATCGTAGTCAGTTCTGTCAAGCATGGGTGGACGAGTATCTGACCCAGCTGCTTGAACATCCTCGGCAACAGTGGAGATGATAGTAGGAACGTTGGTAGACATGTTAACAGATAATACGGGATTTTATAACTCTATGATTAAACCGAGAAATAGATTCTTTCACGGGATTTTACTAAATCAAGAGAAAACCGTACACAATCACCCAAGTCGCTAGAAGATAATGCACCAAGTCGCTAACACCTAATTCGCTACACCACTAAGTCGCTAGAGTCCCAGGTCGCTAGGCAAATGCAAGTCGCTAAGTAGTAACTCGCTAAGCCTCAAGTCGCTAGCAAAATTTTGGCAGCAATTCGCTACTCAAGTCGCTAAAGATACAAGTCGCTAAAGAGCAACTCGCTACAGACCAAGTCACTACCACCAAGTCGCTACCCGTAGTGGAGAGTCCACTACTTGTACTGTTAATCGCTAGATCTAAGTCGCTAGCTCCAAAACTATAACTCGCCACGAAGTTGCAAAGCAAGTCGCTACGAAGAATGAAGTCCGAATGTCAAGTCGCTAGCAAGAAAACCACAAAAACATCACTTTTCAATCCAAAAACTACCCAACCACGATGATTCAAGCTTACCAAATCAAAACCTAAACACTTGTGATGATTCTAAACATAAAAGTACTATCAAAATCCAAACTTTAACACTAGAAATCACCCAAATGATGCAAAAACCACTAAACTTTTTCAAACTCAAAAACCACCTAAAAACCACTAGAAATCCAAAGATGTGCAAGATATGATCTAACCATGGCTCTTGATACCAATTGTTGGATATTAGTTTTCACATACACATCAAACCATAACACAAAGTGGTGTATAAATGGAATTCTAGAGAGAGAAAGTTAGAGGTTTAGGGAACTTAGTGAGAGAAAGTGAAAGATATTATTATGAGCTCCAACTCTCTACCTTGGGAGGTAGAGAGTATTTATAGTCTTACATAAATCGCCACACATCGGGCTGTGGATCAGGCATACAGTGGGTAAAGACCCGTCCGTCCTCCACGGTGTTACTTAACTAAATACTACTTAGCTTAAAATAACTACGACTACGAGCTTTCTAATGAATACATATACTTGAGGTGACCGACTCTTTAATACCTGGAATTTCTAATTCCTAACAAACAGCTTGAATGGATTTTGAAGATTTGATTTGGGCCGTTTGATCTTGGTGGTTTAGGAATAAATGCACATGAAGTGGTGCATTGAATGTGTTAGATGAATGATTTTGTTAACATTAATTTACCAAGTTGACACATTCAGTTCCTCAACCTTAAAGAGGTTCCAACCAAGATCCTTTAACTTCCGTTTAGGTTAGACAACACACTAGTAAGGCAAGAAACATAATGATACTCCCCTTCGACTTTTGAAATAATGAATTTTGAAGACATTTGAGTCTGAGGAGAGTATTTGACAAGAAACGTATCCACCATTTTGGAAGAAACAATATAATTTTGAAAACATGGAAGTACAAGGTTTTATGAAGCTGAAAAATATTTACTTTCTCCCCCTCAACACTTGTTCGGGAAAATAGTGAAAGATTTGATAGAACAAAGTGTTGACTGAAGATTTGTACTTATGATGTTTGAAAGAATTTAGATAGAAGAGTATTTTTGTTGTTTTATCTGATTTTATATTTTTGTATTTTGTTTTTGAAAAATATTTACAAAACAGGTTTTGGTGTTTGACTGGTTTTAAGAATATTTTAAGAGTTCATCCGGTTCCTCTTGAGTCAAACACCGCATACCAATCCGGTGGACCAACTCATTAAACCTAGCAGGAGCTAAAGCTTTGGTGAGAAGATCTGCTAGTTGGTATTCTGTACCCATAAAGTATAATTCAATAGTACCCTATTCCATGTGGTCCTTGATGAAATGATATCGAATATCGATGTGCTTTGATTTCGAATGTTGAACTGAGTTGCACGAGATCGCAATAGCACTCCGATTGTCGCAGTACATCGGGATTTTGTCAAATACGTAACCATAGTCTTTGAGTTGTGTTCTCATCCAAATGACTTGAGCATAGCACGCCGACATGGCTACATATTCTGCTTCTGTTGAGGACAGCGATGTACAATCCTGCTTCTTCGATTGCCATGACACCAGTTTATCACCAAGAAATTGTAATGCTACTGAGGTACTTTTCCATGAATCTAAGCATCCTGCGTGGTCAGCGTCTGAAAAAGCTATTAGTTCAAAACCAGAATCCTTCGGATACCAGATTCCCAAGTTAATGGTTCCCTTGATGTATCGGAGGATTCTTTTAGCCTCAGAGAGGTTGGTTTCAGTTTGTCTCGACTGATAACGGGAGCACAGATATACGGCAAAAAGAATGTCAGGTCTGCTAGCTGTTAGATACATGAGAGACCCAATGATAGTACGGTATTTTGTAGTGTCCACCAATTTCCCATGTAAATCAGCGTCTAGCTTCTTGGTATGAGCCATTGGTGTGGCATAGGTGTCACAGTTTTGCATTCCAAATTTGTTTAACAATTCAAGGGCGTATTTGGACTGACTCAAGAAAATACCATGGAGTGATTGATGAACTTGCAGTCCTAGAAAGAACGTAAGTTCACCCATCATTGACATTTCAAAATGTTTCTTCATTAGTTTTGCAAAAGCGATTGAGTACTTTTTATGTGTTGACCCAAAAATGATGTCATCCACGTAAATTTGAACAATTAAAATATGTTCCCCGTGATATTGTATGAAAAGAGTTGGGTCGACCGAACCTTTGATAAAATTATTGGCAATGAGGAAAGATGATAACTTATCGTACCACGCCCGAGGAGCTTGTTTGAGACCATACAGAGCTTTGTTCAGTTTGTAGACATGATTCAGGAACTCGGGATCAATGAATCCTTCTGGCTGGCTGACATAAACCGTTTCTTTCAGTTGTCCATTCAGAAAAGCAGTTTTGACGTCCATCTAAAAGACCGTTATATTCATATGAGCCGCGAACGCGAGAAAGATCCGAACAGCCTCAAGACGAGCAACCGGAGCAAATGATTCTTCAAAGTCAATACCCTCTTCCTGTCTATAACCCTTAGCCACCAGACGTGACTTGTTTCTAATTACGTTCCCTTCAGCATCCAATTTGTTCTTCCAAATCCATTTGAGACCAATGACGTAGACCCTTGTTGGTCTTTCAACCAGTTCCCATACTTCAAGACGTTTGAATTGGTTGAGTTCTTCTTGCATGGATTCAATCCAGTTGTCCTTTGTCATTGCGTCTTTAATGTTTTTAGGCTCAGATTGGCAGACAGTGAGAGCATAAATGCAGTGTTCACCATCAGTGTGAAGACGTTGTCTTGTTACGACTGGTTGATTTGGGTTGCCAATTATGTTTTCAAGAGGATGGTCTTTTGTCCAACGATGTGTCGAGGGTTGATGTTGGTATACATTGTGCAGATTTTGAGGATTTAAGTGACTTGTACATGATTCCGCAACATCAGGTGCAGCAGTTTCATTAGCAAACGGGTTGAAGAACGCATTTGGATCAAAATCTGCAGGTGGGGGTACTTCATTGTTCAGAACATCATCAGCTAGTTCAGCATCGTTGGAAGCAGTTTGTTCAACTGTTGTTGTAGAGTCAACTGGTGGTGCTTCTTCAACAGTAGTTGTTGTAGCAGGTGTATCAGGTATAGGAATATGATCAGGTTGAGCAGCGGAAACATCGGATACACCTAGAGCACGTTCATCAATGTCATCATTAAACAGCGGAGCAAATAGCTTTTCCATTTGTTGACGAGTAAGCTGGGGGCTTGGTTCAGCTGATGATGGGGTTAGAAGGAAGTTTAAACGGTTGTGACCGGGTTCCAAGCTGTTATGCTCAGAAGCCATTGTGAAGAAGTTTCAGAATCAGCTTCCCCCCAAACTGACAATTGTCTTTAGCAGATTTGAAACTTTGATGAAGTCTACATTTCCTCTAACTTTTGAAGGTTTCAGTATGCAGCGGAATTTATAGATGAGCAGTAAACCACACAAACAAAATCTGACTAATTGCAGAAGATCCGTTCGAGGGTAACATGCCAGAAATCAACAAGATCTTCTCACGTATGTAGACGCATCACACTAAACAAACCATGAAAGACGAAATGATACGACTTTCCCCTGAATGTTGTGGTCTTTCGGAATACTAATCACATGTGAATATGCAATAACTCGATACTAAGACCGTGTGTGAGGCATCATAACATCATATTTGGGTAACTTCACACAAGATCACCCATGAAATTGAGATGATAACACCAAAGTGAGACGTTTGAGCCACATATCGTCTTATTTCTTCCCCTAATTGAAGAAATTCAAGAAGGCATTGGGTTTTTGCAAAGAAGCATGTAGAAGAATAAAGAAGAAATGACCACCTACACACTCTCACCCCCTCGATGTTTTCAACAACGTAACTCCTTAAAAGTGATAGTTATAAGCTGTGAGCACAACAACGTAACTCCTTACATCAGCTTCAACTAGATAACTCAAGTCTTTGTCATTCGAAATGGTTAAAGCTCGAACAAGGATCTCGAAGAATCATGCATCCAACCAACCCCGATATCTTCAAGATACTAAGTACACACGCCCGTGATATCCCACTTCAACCTCAAATAAATAATAGTTAATTCTCGCCGTAATCACATCTTGCGGTTCAACGCCCAAAACTAGCCGTCATTAACGGTTTATATGAACTTGATAATGGTTTCCCGATTCTTGTCAAAAATGTATCCCTGTGAAAATTTATAGTTACCAAAATACCACTCATTTCCAATATAAAATGTGTACCCTCAAATTTTTGTGAAAAAAAAAATCGGGTAACACAATTTATTATTTATCACCGATCCATCATATCAGTCCATTGGTATAATATGTTGAACATGACCATGCGAGCCCATTCATATTAAATCAATGACAAGGCCCATCGAAATATAACACACTATGCCTGGTCCATCAACGAATTAATACACACGGCCCATAATAATACTTTATCCATCGAATAATTCAACCCACATCCAACTGATATATCCGACTATAAAAGAATAGCGTGATTAGGTTAAACTTGCTCTTCCAATTGACCCTAACCCTAAACACAATAATATATCCGCCTACCACAAATCCCACATACGCTCCTCTCCAAAACTTCTCATCAGTCAATCAACAAACCCATCTCTTCTCTTATGCACGAAAATTAATCATTTACACAAACACAACAAACCTTAAACAACCCTCATCAATTGTTTGTAGCAAACACCATTAATGAAACAAAGTTATAAAGGTAATTCGAAACATATGAGAGTGACTTCATGATCCAATAAGTGGGTCACATGTAGGTTTTGTTATGATTAAGTTTTGTGTTTAGCAAACCGAATACAAAAGAAGGATTATGATGATTTTGTTATAGTTCTCTCTTGATTATATTCGAATATAAAGAAAAGAGGCCAAGCTTCTTATAGACCGATGATGGGTTAAGTTCAAACATATGAGATCTTTAAAGATCTATACATTTGTTGAACGAATCTGAGGTTACTTATTTGTTAAATTTCTGTTTTGAGAATCGTTGTGAGGAGATGAGTTAAATATGTGGATTTGTTGTAGTTGAGGATGTGGGCAGTTGGTGATAGCTTCTTGTTTCTGGTCTCGATTTCCTCCTTCTCATTAATTTTCCGTTTTAACAGTTATAGGCCAATGAGGATAAAGAAATCTGAGGTCACAAGAGATTCGATGGTATTTTGTTTGGTCAAGCAGTTTACGTGTTCATCACCACTTTAATTTCTTATGTGTAAACAAACAATCCTTCGGCGTAAAGAGAGTCTTATGCGTAGACCTTACGCATAAGAAAGACTTACACGTAAAAAAAATCTTAGTCGTAAACCAAGTTTCTTATGCGTAAACGATTTTACTCGTAAGGTTAAACCTACGCATAAACATACTTTCTTACGAGTAACTTCACAGTTACTCGTAAACGATCTGAAGATGATATCTTAGGCGTAATATTAGGGTTTTGACCCATTTTGACTTTTCGGGCGTCCTTTTTCCGACCAAATATTCAAGCAGTTTTGAGAAACCCAGAAAAATACAGCATAAAGACTTTTCATATTATTTGTTTGACCACAGAAATGACCATAAGACTTGACACAAACTATGGCACCCAAAAAAATCATATGCAGTAGTACTGTTTGGAAAAGGGACACAAACAGATATACACGTTGATAAGACCATGACTTTTTTTTTACCAAAGTAAAAGGATATACCACTTGTAAAAAATCTGTTAAAACTAAAAATATATATGAAAGGTTGAAGCTTTGTTAGAAAAAACAGATTTTACAAGACTATTTTTGACAAGATACAACACCAAAAATCAACCATAACAAAAAAAACCGACCTCGCTCTTGATACCAATGTTAGGATCGTATGTATGGGTGATTTGGTGAATCGGGAGGTCGGGGAAGATGGAAGAACATCTTCATCATGTTAGTGAGAGAAGCTAGAGAGAGAATGGAAAACTAGTGTGTTTATTATTGATGAAAGGTGAAAGTTTACACAAGAGTCTCACCCCTCCATAGAAGTATGGAGGGGTATTTATACCCAAACACTTACATCTATCACTAAATGACATAACAAGCCCTTGTGTTTAAGGTAACAAAGATAGAAAATGTAATCCCGTCAATGTCGTTCCATTTACGAGTTAGGAGCGATTCCAACAGGGGAGATCGTTAATACAAATAAGCCGTAAAAACGTTTATTTATATTTTACGATCTTCTAATGTTTTGTCGATAACAAACGTAAAATCATTTTAACAAAACAAATAAAATACGTAAATGGTTTGAACTAATAGTTTCTAACATATTCACATTTTCACATAAAACACTAAAATAAGTATAAGTGATTTTATGATTTAATATTACATATGTACAACAACTAGTGTTTACATATTTTGGGTAAAATATACACATAACTAGTATGTAGTATATTGGGTAATATAAATGGGTAGAAACTTAAGTATCATAACCCATTGACCAAATACATTGAATGTAGTTGGGTACAACCCAAAGCCCATGACCCATGGAGCTTGACCCGTAACCCATTGCATGACATCATGCTTATATCATATATGGATAATATCCATAACCCATGGTATTGACCCATACCCATGTGACTAGGTGCATTGCACTCAAGAGATACATCATTATTATTATTATTATTATTATTATTATTATTATTATTATTATTATTATGATTATTATATTGTTATTATGATTTTTATTATTATTATTATCATTATTATTATCATTATTATGATGATTATTATGATCATTATTATTATTATCATTATTATTGATGTAGATAAAAGGTGCAAGGTTAGTGACAGGTTGGAGTTAAAGGAGGAGGGTTGCGTGCATCACTGGAAATGGAAGAGGCCGACTTCAGTGGTAGAGGTTGGGCCTGAATGGGAAGTGTTGCGTTCATTGGTTGGTAATGCTTCTCTTTCTGATGCTAGGGACAGTTGGGAGTGGGTTGGATCTGGAAAAGGTGTTTTCTCGGTTAGCGCAGTTAGAAATCTAATGTATCTTGATAAGGACTTCAGCAACATATATGTTTTTGAATGGTGTAAATGGGTCCCGAAGAAATGCAACATATTTGGGTGACGGGCGGAGATGGGTAGGATTCCGACTGCGATTGCGCTAAGGCAGAGGAATGTTCCGATTGAGGATGCTTCTTGTGTGCTTTGTGACAGTGCGGAAGAATCGGTTGATCATCTTTTTTCTGGATGCATCTTTGCTTCTAGGCTGTGGCAACATATTTCGTCGTGGTTTAAGGTTTCTAACATCTTTGTGTTTTCGTATAAAGACTTGTTGGAAATCCATAACTATGTGGGGTTGTCGGGGAAGAAGAAAGAAATCTTCTATGGTATTATTATCATCGGGATTTGGTGTATCTGGAGAGCGCGAAATCTTCACAAATTTCAAAACAAGAAGATTAGGATGGAAGACATTATCGTGGAAGTCAAAGCTTTGGGATTTCTTTGGGCTAAAAATAGAGCTAAGGTTCCGTCTTTGTCTTGGGACAATTGGTGTAAATTTGTAATTATGTAAGTGTTGTGTTGTTGGTGTGTGGCGCCCCGTTTTGTGGGTTGGCCGGTTTCTAATGAAGTTCTCTTTTCAAAAAAAAAATTATTATCATTATCATCACCATCATTATTATTATGATGATTATTATATTATTATTATGATGATTATTATTATCATTATTATTATCCTTATTATTATGATTATTATTATCATCATCATTATCATCATTATTATCATCATTATTATCATTATCATTATTATTATTATTATCATTATCTTTGTCATTATTATTATTATTATTATCATTATTATTATCATTATCTTTGTCATTATCATCGTTATTATCGTCATTATTATTATCATTATCGTCATTATTATCATCATTATTATCATTAGCATTATCAATATCATTATTATTATCATTATCATCATTATTATCATTATTATTATCATCATTATTATCATCATTATCGTCATTATTATCATTATCATTATTATCATTATTATTATCATTATCATTATTATCATCATTATCATCATTATTATCATCATTATTATTATCATTATTATCATTATTATTATATTATTATTATGATTATTATTATTGTTAGGAATTAGAAATTCCAGGCATTAAAGAGTCAATCACCTCAAGTATATGTAATCGTTAGAAAGCTCGTAGTCGTAGTTCTTTTAAGTTAAGTAGTATTTAGTTTCGTAACACCGTGGAGGACGGACGGGTCTTTACCCACTGTATGCCTGATCCACAGCCCGTTGTGTGGCGTTTTATTGTAAGACTATAAATACTCTCTACCTTCCAAGGTAGAGAGTTGGAGCTCATAATAATATTTTCTTTCTCTCACTATAGTTCCCAACTCTCTTTCTTTCTCTCTCTAGAACTTTCTCTCTCTAACATACTTATACGCCTACTTTGATCATGGTTTAGAGTGTTTGTGAAATCCAATATCCTACAATTGGTATTAGAGCCATGGTTTGATCACTCATCTTTCATGCTCCTTGTTTTGGTGGATTTCATAAGGTTTTTGGGGTATTAAGGGTTTAGGAGAGTTTGATTCATTTGGACAAATTCTAGTGTTAAAGTTTGAATTTTGCTTGTACTTTTGTGTTTAGGATCTTCATATGTGTTTATGTTTTGAATTGGAAGGCTTAAATCATTGTGGTTTGGTTGTTTTTGGATTGAAAAGTGGTGGTTTTTGAATAATACTTGGAAGCGAGTTGAGTCACGTTCTACTTTTCTTGGTTGCGAGTTGACTTGTTCTTGGAAGCGAGTTGTCTATGCGAGTTACTTATTGAAGCGACTTGTTCTTGGAAGCGAGTTGCCCTAAGCGAGTTGTTATAGAAGCGTGTTGGGTTTTTATGCGACTTGGCTATTAAGCGAGTTGTCTCTTTATGCGACTTGTGTTCTATGCGATTTGGCAATTAAGCGAGTTGATTGTGTTGCGATTTGATACTAATGCGACTTGGCTATTTAGCGAGTTGATTCCTTAAGCGACTTGTCTTCTAGGTTTGACTAAAGTTGACTTTTTACGTCAAAACTTCAAACGGCCATAACTTTTGATCTGTAACTCCGTTTTTAGCGAAATACCTGTCAAAATGACCGGAACAGACTGAATATTGTGAGGTTTCACCACGAAGTCGTGAAACGAATTTTTCGAGGCCCAAATCCCCGCCGAAAGGAAGTTATTGAGGTTTTAAGTTTTTAGACCTAAAAATTCTCCGTAAAAACGTGCATCAACCAATCCAAATCTCAACCAATCAACACTTCAGCTAATCTTTCAAACAATCATCACTCCTAACACATAATCCTCTATCATTGTGAGGGTCCATCAGTTATCTTAACTCGTTCTATTGGTCATTGTATCACGGTTTCGTCTTGATTTTAGTAAAATCCCGCGAAAGATTCTATTTCTCGGTTTAAATTATAGACTTGTAAAATCCCGTGCATACTACCACATCATGTCTTATTCTACTGACCCTGTGATTTCAGAAGTGCTTAAATTGTATGATGCTGTGGACATCAATGATAATGTATGCTACACTGAACGATTAAAGATGATTAAATCAATCAATGAGGATGTGATATCTCCGGGTTCAGACTCTGAAATCACAGAAATGCACCAGTCAATGCTTCAAAATGCAAGGCTAATGGAATGTAACATTGAGCCCTTTCAACTACTTTATCAGCACCTCAAACTACTTTTATCTACAACTATGGATCGAACAAGTTGTGCTCTCCATCGTCAGGATCTTCCCACCTTGACAAGAACTGTGCTACTCAACTTAGAACAACTGAGGTTTCAAATTACTAAAGAGAAGTTCTCAACTGATGAATCTAATGCAGCTCTTCAAGTAATCTTCGATCAATTTCAGCCATTTATCCGGGGGAATATTCCTCAGATTTTGATGATGACATGACTGAAGTGTCTTTCAAGAAACACACTGGAATGGAAATTAGCGTGTTCATTGAGACATTCATATAACTCATGGATAATGTGGAGAGGTACATTGAGGAAGTTACACATAAAGATGAAAACGTGAATGAGTGTCAGGTGCAGTTGAGAGATAGTTGTGATAAGTTGGGTAATGTATCTGTTAAAGAATCGGGTGTTGCTGAATGCAGAATGTCAGAGTCAACATATAATGATGAGTCGGGTAAAGCACCAGCTGATGGATCAGTTGGCACTGAATACAGAGGCTCAGAGATGGATAAGCTTGACACATCCAGCGGTCCAGTGACTCTTGTTACACATGATGTGGATGCAGATATCAGACCAGAAATTGAGCAGGTGTCATGTAATGAGGTACCCTTTACTGTTCAACATAGTGCATCTGCTAAAGTACTTAAACAAACTGATCATGATGCTGAACATGATTTTCATAAATGTTCTGTTACTGAGGCTGAGTCTGAGATTAAGTGTTTCAAAACAAAAGATATGGTTGATAAGAAGGCTTTTGATGAACTTTCAAACAAATTCTCAAATCTTGAAAAACATTGCATTTCACTTGAAATCGCGATTCAGAGTAAAGAAGAAAGTTTTCAACTTAACAAACCATGTAAAAAACCGGAACTTCCTGAATTCCGTGAACTTTTTGAAATTAACACTTTGAAAGCTCAGCTTCAAGACAAAGAGTCAACCATTTACAATCTGAAGAAACATATTTCTGTCTTGAATGAGAAAAGTAATTTAGTCATGAATACACAAGACATTGATGCTATTATAATAAGAAATAATGAACTGTCAATTTATGTGGCTAAATTACTAAAGGAAAATGAGTCTTTGAGAAAGCATCACATAGAACTAAGTGACTCTGTCAAAGAAGCTAGAACTAAGTCAATGGAACAAACAAACTCTTTGATAGAAAAAATTGATGAACTCAAAGCTCAACTTCAGGATAAGAGTTTCGCTATTGTTGCCTTAAAGAATGAGCTTAGGAAAACTGTAGGGAAAAGTGTGAACACTAAGTTTACAAAACCATCAACCTTTGGGAAACCAGTTTCTCATCCCATTAGAAACCGGTCTGTTGTTAGGCAGCCTACTGCGTTTATATCCGAAAGACCAAAATTTTCAAAAACACGGTTTGCCTCTCAAGTTGATGAGAAACAAGTTTTGTCAAAACCAGTCACTTCACCTGTGTTACCTAAGAGTCATGCTTCTAGTTCCTCTAAACCTCAACATGCAGCTACTTTTACTCCCAGCACCTCTAGGATTAGTTCGAAAACAGTGTCAAAACCAAGCATTAAAACCCAGAATTCATATGATATGAATGACTTGTGGAAGAACTATTATCTAGAAAAAGCTAGGAAAAAGGCACAGATTCGAAAAGACGGAATTTTAGGTGCAAGACCTAGGGTGAGGAATTCTACGAGATTTCAAGGCACTGCTAGTAGTTGTAAACCACTACCTAGGAACACTCAAAAGACTAGGGATTGGCGTACATCTAAGAGTAGTTACGTGCATAAGAATGCTAATCATGTAGAAAACAAAACTAGAAATTCTGAGTCTTTTCCACATAAGAAACATTTTCCTAATTCACATGCCAAGGTACAATCCACTAAGACTACTAATGTGACTAAGGTTCAACATGTTATGAAGCAAAACAAACCAATAACTTCGCCTAGATGGATACCAACTGCTAAATCTTTGGAAACTAGGAACAAGGATAAGTCTTCCACTATGCATAAGAAGCCTTACAATCCTAGATCTTGCCATAAGTGGATACCGTCTGGTAGAATGTTTAAGGATGCTGGACTTAGGTGGATTCCTACCGGCAAGGTGTTTTCTGATGACAAAATCAAGGTTGACCGTGAAACCCCAAAGGGTTTGGATACTAATGTCACTAACCAAAATATATGCAATCAAGCTTGTGATGTTAGTGCAGGTAGTCCTTACTCTGTTGCAGATACTTCGATCCTTCAATACATGGGCTGGTTTAAAGTATGGATAACACAAGGATTGATATCTCATAATTCACGGGTTCTAGTAACTCAACCTTGATATTCAACCGGCTATGACGTCTGTTCACTTCAGTTCAGGCCTTGTACTTCATCATTATGGCGTCTGCAGATAACACTTCAGGCCCCGTTCCTCAAAGAAAAGAAAGATGTACGCTTCAGTGCGCTCTATCTTCAGAAGAAGAGAAATCTTCATTTTTATGACCATTCTCATCGACATTCTTCATCAACAAGCTTCATGTTTTTCCATGCCCATTCAATCCTCAAGTGGATCTACATTCATTGGTATACATTCTTATTCACTTGATTAATCAAAAATGGCAAACTTCATTTGCAATTTTTGAGGGGGAGAAGAGGGAATATTCTACATGGTGATGGATGCTTGAGTTATGGTCATACGACTCTCCAACGCCTATTGTCTTCACTCACTAAGGATAACTGGGATATACTATTTGGGATTCATTGTTTTTCAAGAGATGTTTGATGAGTACTTCCAATCTCCAATGAATGTTGATCATCCAGTTTCTGAAGCTCATGCTCCGGTTCCTACTGACTCAACTGGTTCACCATATAAGAAGTACTTCTCGGAATTCTCAAGAAACCTCATCTCCAGTTACTTCACAAGGCGTGGATAATGACTATCATAATCTTTGCAGTTGCACTCATGAATAGTGATCCGCTCTTTGGTATCCCGTTGACAAATCTTCACGGATCATTGTTTCATTGTTCTTTCCTAAATGTGCACTCTGTAAATCAACCACATGAACATTAAGTAAAATGACTTCCTCATCCGCTTAAAAACATTGTTGGTGAATCTTCCAGATCAGTTTCTACATGTATACCTTAAGGAAGACTGCATTGATGTTGAGGAATCATTTGCTCCGGTTCATTCAGTGGGTCAATGTGCATCCGATTGTATGTTTATTCACGTGTTGGACATTTGACACATGTTGATTACTTCAGAGTTAATCATTTATCACTTATTTGAGATTGAAGTTGACCTTCACAAAGGCGTGCTCTTATTTGATAACTTGCTCGGGCTTAAGAATTTGAGTTGAAGGCTTGGTTTATCTAGTTACCAGCAGTCGGGGTGGATGGTTGAAGACCTGGTTAACTATCACTATTAGGAGTTACGTTGTTTTACTCAGTGTCACATGCAGATGATGATGTGGATAATCTCAAGAGGTGTTAATGTCTCATACTTTGTTTGAGTAGTGAGTACTTAGAGATTTGCTTGAAGCATAGATTCTCGACACCGTTCTTCCATCTTTAAGTGCAAGCTTAAGACACAAATGCGGGTAATTCGACTTCAGTTTCAAGTTTGGTATATCGGGTTTTCTTCAACAGTGGTCACTACAAATTGTCTTCATATGGGTTGATTATGGGTTGATTAAGGTAGTCAGAGAGAGTTTCTGTAACAGTTGATTCTCACGAGATATATTTGAGCTAATTGTCTTCTTCTCTATTTCAAGTATATGAGTGTATTATGTTTTGCTGATTCTGAGGTATCAAAACCAGCAAGGGGGAATGAGACATACATCTAAACACACAACGAGTACACGTGATGAACCTAATACTTCTTCTCTATTGAAGTAATCCCGGGAAAGACAAATGTCATAACCGTAGAGAAACTCAGTGTTTACTCATAGCCTGTGGTGTGTTATTCCAACTATTTGGGGGAAGGATATATTATTCTAACTATTTGGGGGAAGGATGTATTATTCCAACCATTTGGGAGGAAGTGGTCTCTGGATACTTTTGGTATGTGTTAACTCAGCCTTCAGTAGGAAGAAATATGAGAAGAATATTTGGAGCGTGAGATGATATTGCTTATTGACATCTTCAATATGATTTATGATAAAGTGCTTCCGGTTAGTGCTTCATGTACACAATGTAATGATGATTCCAATGAGATCACAACCATCAGGGGAGAGATATGTGTACATCAAGGTCGCACAACATATTCACATGATCATGCTTAATCAGTTATTCTGGAGTTGACATCCGTAGAGGAGATCAGTGATTCAACCAGTTAATGTGATGTTGTTGTATCTACTCTGGTTGGGTACGTGTGTACATTATGGGCTAATTGGTTATATGGGAGATAACTGGAATGCTCTTGGTAAAATGAAGATGTTGATGTATTGTTCCCCTAAATAGACAACTGGTCAATCTCGAAGAGTAAGGTGTACATTGGGGATGCACAACAGGTTCATGTGATCGGTCGTAATCAGTTAATCCGGATTTGATAACCACTGAGACGATCAATGTTTCAACTTGTTACTTCGGTGTTCTCGTGTTCTTCGGGGTGCTGAGCTTCATTCAATGAGACCGCTTTATATTCAACTCTACTTCTTAGGGAAATGGTCTTTATTCGATGTTTGTCGGTTTGGGGGGAAGCTACCAAAGATCCAAATTGAGAAGGCTCATGTTCAGACGATTTTCTTAGAAGCCTCGAATGCTTTGGTGGCGAAAGTTTAAGAGATGTTGATTCCTTTCTTCTACAACGTGCTGAACGATATCTTTATCTTGGTACTCATTTCATCATCCTCTTAAACTAATTTATCCCTTGTAAATATTTATTCGAAAAACAAAATACAAAATTACAAAACCTTCAAAAAGCAAATAGAAAATTATAAAACTTTCAAAAATCCATAAAAATTTGAAAAATCTTGAAAAATTCCAAAAAAATATTGTCATTTTGTCATGTTTTTCTCGATTCGATAAATATCTACGGTCTTGATGCTGTCATTCAAATAATGACACGGGACTTTAGATGTTGTTCGAATTTTCTTTAAAAAAAAATCAAAAAAAAAAATCAAAAAATATTTTTGGGAGAAAGAGAAACAATGGTTTATTGTCATTTCAGGCAGTAACTCGCTTTTTAAAGAAAGAACAGAGCTATTCTTTATCATGTTTTTCATAATTCCATGCTCTGATTCTATAAACATTTATCTGTTGAAAACTAACTGCTTTGAAAAATAACTCAGTCTCTATTTTTGATAATCATCTGGACTTATTTGTCAAAATATCAATCTCTCAATCAACAACCTATATCATTGATTGAGGGGGAGAATGATTTCAATTAAATTAAAAAGTTATTTGGCATTCAATTGTTTTCAAAAGATATACATGCATGTTTTATCAATGGAGTTTAAAGTCTTAAAATCCGATCCTTATCAGTTAAAACGCTTTCATAATCAAGTCACAATTCCCCTTAAAAGCTTTCAAAATCAATTTAAATCAATAAGAGATCACAAATCTCAAATGATTTGATAATTGTGATCGGGGGAGAATGTGTGATTTCAATTGGATTTAAACTGATAATTCGGTAAATGGTTTTATAAGGATGTACAAGCTCTCCTTCCCACATGTGACAAACGATTTCAAATTTTCCATGCACATGTAGAGGGGGAGCATCGATCTTAAACTTACGATTTGAAACGTGATCACTTATCTCAATGTGCAGGTTCCCTCTAGTATGTGCAAAACTATTTTCAAATCTCGAGGCACATATTGAGGGGGAGCAAACTTATGAAAACCTCATCCTTCCCGGAAATGCTTTATCTACTTGATTTGATCAGGGAAGTGATGTTGATATCTTTTAGAAAATGGTAATCAAAGAAGTAAATTCTTCCTCTTGCCTCCGTGTGCAAAACGATTTCAAACATTTGATGCACATGTTGAGGGGGAGTGATTGTCCTCCAAACGGTCAAGTTTAATCACTCAAGCTGACCACTTGTGAATGGTCAACCGTAACAAACTTAAAACAGCTCAGAAGGCAAATGCAATTAAGATCAGAGGAATATAGTGGATTCCTGGGTCGTTAAGTCCCACGGAGGATGAATGGTGTTTACCACAGACAGATGTCGAATAATCACTAAGGATAGTGATCAGAAAGGATTTTGAGATATTTATACCTAAAGAAAAGTTTTGTAAATTACAGGGGCTTAAATGCAAATTAAAGAAAATTAAAAAAAACTAAAATATATTAAATAAACGCTAGCACTATTTTTACAATGATGTTTTTCTGATTTTATAAAACAAAATAACTTAAATAAACTTTTTTAACTAAAACGTAAACTTAAATTACCTAAAAACGTAACTTAAAATGAAAACATACGTTATTTATAAAAATTACGCGAGTGCGTAAGCAAAAACGTAAAATTTATGAAATAAAAGACCTACAAGTGTAAAAACAATTTTCTTACGTACTATATGACAAAAGAAAATTTTAGAAAAAAGAATTATATTTTTTTGACTTTTATATTTTTTATTATGAATTAAATACTAATTTAGACTAATTAAATGATTAAAAATACTAAGACTATTGAGAAAAATCTGAAACTTTTTTATAAAATACTTTATACTAATACAAATCTATGAAAAATACAAAAGTTGAAAAAGCTATATTAAATAAGCTGGAAATAAGCAAATAAGCTAAATTACCAAGTTTTAAACAGCTATGATGAGTTTCACCTTTAAAATCTTAACAGTGATGAAATGGTGTGAGATCAAAAGGTATTTTGACTATTGAACAAACAAGGACTAGTTTTCTTTGCTTCTATGAGTTGTTATGACCTACTGAGATATGAACCAAATAAGAACAACAGCTAGAACAACCTATACCACAGTGATTCAAACAAATCCAAACACCCTTTTTCAAGACTGTTAAGAAGCTTTTCAAAGCAAAACACTGATTAAGACCATGCCAATGATTTCAGACCTCATATTATCATTTAATAAAACTAAAAGAACACTAAACAACAATAATAACAACATAAAACCAAGGAATGATGATTATGCTATTTTTACTGTGAAGATGAGGTTTTTGATAACTACAAATTTAAAAGAACAAACAACTGGTTTAAAGGCTTAGTTACACTTAACTATAACTAATGATCATGAAAACACAAAGATTTGAGCTTATGACTGTATTACACAGTAAAATGATAAAAAGGAACAAAAGGCTTACAACATGGAATCCAAGTATAAAACTGAGAACCAATACTGAGACCACTTCCTATAGCTTCCCAAGAAGCACTAAACCAAGGCCATCCATAATCAACCCTGCTCCATCTTCTTGACAACCTTCACCATGGATTTTTTTATTTTTCAACTATTTATTTGTATTTTTGGTGATTTTTGCTTTTTGCTTCTATACTGAGTTTTAAAGTTTCTAATAGCTTAAATAAGCTATATAGGAGCTTACATGAGCTTATTCAGTCCTTAACAATAGCTACAAACATCATTTGATCTTTTTGAGATTTTGAACATGAAATTGCATAAACTTGAAAATGAAACTTAGAGCTGAAATTGATGGTTACAAAAGATTTATTATACACTGAATACTTGAAATACAAAGTTTAAAAGCTTAAAGATACACTGGAATTTAAATTTAAGCTAAAACGACATGCATTAATTAAAATTACACTAGATAGATTTCACATTGCCTCTCTTCTCTTCTTTATAGACTTTTTGAGACTCCCACATGCTTCTGATCATATCCCATCAACAATCTTGGCCATTGATTGAGTCAAAGTAATCTTAGCCTTCAAATTGGATTTTGGCGCCAAAAGTGGATATGGTTGCTTGAGACAGTTTCAGAGCAATTAAAGAATCTTGGGGTGTTGTGGAGGTGGAAGGGGACAGTTTAGATAGTAGGTATGGGGCTGGGGATGATTTGGAAAGCAAAAATAGTTTTGTGTGTGTAACAGTGACAGGTCCATGGTGGGGAAGCATTTATTGCAAGGTGGGCTGGGATGTGAGGTGGAAAGGGTGGTTATGAGTGGTTTTGATAGCTGTGATGAGGTGGAGGTGAGGTGGAAAACCAGGTGGTTTTGGGTTAACAGGTGTGGGAGAGGAAGGTGAATAGTATAACTGGTTTTGGGCGGGTTTTGACTATTTTTGACCAAGGGGGTTTGGGCTTGGGTATTGGGTTGGCTGGATATTGGATTGGATTTGGTTTTAATAATTAAAAGGGATCCGTTTGGTTTGTAGATATATAAGCCCAAGGACCATTTGTGTAATATGCTGAATTTTCAAGGACTGATCCTGTCAACAATCCAAAGTTATCACAAGGACCTATCTTGCCATTCTTTAATAGTACAAGGATCATTAGTGATAAAATCCCATTTTTTATAATTCCAAGGACCAAAACTGCCATATTTATAACTCTAGGGACCAAACTCGTAATTTTCTCAAAATTTATCATAAGGACCAATTTTGTCATTTATGAATAGTACAAGGTTAATATTTGATAATTTTCACTTTTTTAAATTAACCAAGGACCATTATTGACATTTTTCAAAGTTCAGGGACTAAAGTTGTCATTTTGTAAATTTTAAACTTTAAAGGGTTTATTTTGACAGCTTTTGAATCCCATGGACCTTAAATGACATTTTACAAGTTTTTGAATTACCAGGGACTAGTTTTGATAATTTTTGAAACTTGGGGGACTAAAACTGCCAACTATGCAAACTTAATACGTTTTTCATCTGATTTTGGTATTTTTGCATTTAAAACACATAAAACACTTATTTGTGATATTTTCATCATTTTGATGCATTTCTGAGTGTTTTCAGATGTTTTTGCAGTCTAGATGGTACAAAAATGATGAGTATTTAGACACTCATCAATCCCCCACACTAAGATATTGCTAGTCCCTAGCAATGATTTGAGAAAAATTAATGGATTTCATCTCTTTACCAAAAGCCATTACTTCTGGAGTAGCCAATTGTTTTAGTTCAAGTAAGAACCTTAGCACAATGATAACCAAATGATTTTGAGCAAATCACCAGCTGTAAACGGATTTGATTTGTCTTTACGAGAAGCCGTTTGCTTCTGGACTAGCCAACTCTTAGATAAATTATCAATATTATCTTTGGTGAGCCGATTACCAATTATGGATTTCCAACTGCCTTTACCACAAGCCATAAACTTGCGGGCTAGCCAACTTTTCACTAGTTTAAAGATATGGTGAGTTGAACACCATACAATTTTGGGCAAATTGCAAGCCATAAACGGATTTGAGATATCTTTACCAAGAGCCGTTTGCTCCTGGATTAGCCAATCCTTATGTGGGTTAGACATGGCGGACTGATTACCATTTGCTGAGTAAGTGAAAAACACTTACTCCAAAAAAGATTTTGGCCAAAAACGGGGGAATTGGGTGGAATAATTACATGATAAAATTCGTGAGAATTCCCCCCACACTTAGAAATGAATATTGCCCTCAATATTCAAAGTACTGGCTGTTATGCCGAAACATAGAACATACAAGGGAAATACTACAGCCATTATTTTTATTTTTGATATATACACATTTTTTTTTTTTTTTTTTTTTTTTTTTTAGAGGTTTATATACAACATCGGGGGGCAACTCCCCCACACTAGGGTGGTAGAATAGGGTAAGAAATCAGAAATATGAGTGAAAACCCATATGGTGTGTGCTACTGTTTTTGATTCCCGAGTCGCTAGCTTGACTCGATCCCCGCATTCATTGGTTCATGGGGAAAGTTTGTAGATCCGGGACAATCACAGGAGGAATGTCCTCTCCAAAGTAATGCTTTAATCGATGACCATTTACTTTAAAATTTGGACCATCGGGCTGAGATAACTCAATGGTACCATAAGGATAAACCTTAGTGATAGTAAATGGACCAGACCAACGGGACTTGAGCTTTCCTGAGAAAATCTTCAATCTTGAATTGAAAAGAAGGACTCGATCACCAACGTTGAAAACGCGGTTCTTGATTTTAGAGTCATGAATCTTCTTTGTCTTTTGTTTATAGATCAAAGAGTTCTCGTATGCTTGATCACGGAGTTCATTTAGTTCATTCATTTGAACTTTTCTGTGATCACCAGCTGACTGTATATCGAAGTTTGCATGCTTTAAGGCCCAGTATGCCTTGTGCTCAAGCTCAATCGGAAGATGACATGCCTTTCCGTACACTAGCTTGTATGGAGTACACCCGATGGGTGTTTTGTAAGCTGTACGGAAGGCCCAGAGTGCGTCATCCAATTTATCCGACCAGGATGCACGGTTTTCGCCTACTGTCCTTTCTAAAATTCTTTTAATACCACGGTTGGAGACTTCCACTTGCCCACTTGTTTGGGGGTGGTATGCAGTAGATAGACGGTGGGTTAGACCATACTTTTGCATGACACGTTCAAATTGGTCATTGCAGAAATGTGTACCACGATCACTGATTATAGCACGTGGAGTTCCAAACCTGGCAAAAAGAGATTTTAAAAACTTCACAACAGCTCGGGCATCATTAGTAGGTAAAGCTTTCGCTTCAACCCATTTCGACAAATAGTCAACAGCCACGAGTATGTATTTGTTTCCTCGAGATGATGGAAATGGCCCCATAAAGTCAATGCCCCAGATGTCAAAGATCTCACAAACTTGAATGGCATTTTGCGGCATTTCATTTCTTTGAGAGATATTTCCGTGACGTTGACAAGCGTCACAAGTTTTGACAAAATCGTGGGCATCCTTATAGATAGTGGGCCAATAAAACCCGGAATCAAACACCTTTTTGGCGGTGTAGTTTGGACTATGATGGCCCCCGGTAGGTCCAGCATGGCAAGCTTTGAGAATGTCAAGAGCTTCTTGTCCATAAACACACCGTCGGATGACTTGATCCGCACAGATTTTGAATAAGTAGGGGTCGTCCCAGAAGTAATGTTTAACATCTTTGAAGAATTTGTTCTTCTGCTGGGTTGACATCCCTTTCACTATGAAGTTACCCGCATGGTAATTTGCGAAGTCAGCAAACCATGGGGTAGAAGAGTTTCCACGAAAAGACACCGCATTGAGTGTCTCGAGAGGAAATGTTTCATTTATTTCCTTTTTCTCGAAAACATCTTGGTGAGGGTTCTCTAATCGGGACAGATGATTAGCATCCAGGTTCTCAGCTCCTTTTTTATCACGTATGATGATATCAAATTCCTGGAGGAGGAGAACCCAACGGAGCAATCTCGGCTTTGCATCTTGTTTTGCAAAGAGATATTTGAGAGCCGAGTGATCCGTATACACCACACATTTGGTCAAGATTAAGTATGGCCGAAACTTCTCAAATGCATACACCACGGCTAATAGCTCTTTTTCTGTGGTGGTGTAATGAGTTTGAGCTTCAGTCATAGTCTTACTTGCGTAGTGGATAGGCTGAAAATGCTTAGCTCTACATTGCCCTAAGACTGCACCTATAGCAAAATCACTTGCATCGCACATGAGCTCAAAAGGCAAGTCCCAGTCGGGAGCAACGAGAATGGGTGCTTCAGTAAGCTTTTTCTTTAATGTTTCAAAAGCTTCGATGTACTCGGGTGAGAAGACAAAAGGAGCATCTTATTCAAGAAGATGGGTCATAGGCCGGGCGATTTTGGAAAAATCTTGTATGAATCTACGATAGAAACCGGCATGACCTAAAAAAATCCTAATACCTTTGACGGTAGTAGGATGAGGCAGTTTAGCAATAACATCAACTTTTGGTCTATCTACCTCAATCCCATTTTTTGAAATCTGATGGCCAAGGACTATGCCTTCTTTGACCATAAAGTGGCTTTTCTCCCAATTTAGACAAAGATTGGTGTCTTCACACCGTTTGAGCATTTTATCTAGATGGGAGAGACATGTTTGAAATGAGTCCCCAATGACCGAGAAGTCATCCATAAACACCTCCATTGTTTCCCCGATCATGTCGTGGAAAATGGCCATCATACATCGTTGGAACGTGCCAGGAGCATTACATAAGCCAAAAGGCATACGTCTATAGGCAAAAGTTCCGTATGGGCAGGTGAATGTAGTTTTTTCTTGATCCTTTGGATCAATGGGGATCTGAAAGTACCCCGAGAAACCATCAAGGAAACAATAGTATTCGTTCCCTGCTAATCTCTCAAGCATTTGGTCCATAAAGGGTAGAGGAAAATGGTCTTTACGAGTAGCGTCATTCAACTTACGATAGTCAATGCACACACGCCATCCCGTAACCAGCCGAGTTGGAATTAACTCGTTTTCTTCATTTGTGACAACAGTTATGCCACCCTTTTTAGGAACACAATGAATTGGGCTAACCCAAGGACTATCTGAGATTGGGTAAATCAATCCTGCATCAAGAAGTTTGATAACCTCTTGTTTGATAACATCATGGATTTTTGGATTTACTCTTCTCTGATGTTGAACTGCTGGTTTGAAGTCATCCTACATCAAGATTTTGTGAGTACAAAATTCAGGTTTGATACCCTTAATGTCGGAGAGTTTCCAAGCAATTGCTTGCTTGTGTGACTTCAAGACCTTTATGAGAGCAGATTTTTCATCTTTACTCAAATCTCTAGCAATAATGACGGGTAATTTATTATCACCCTCAAGAAATGCATACTCGAGATGAGGTGGTAAGTCCTTAAGTTCGACTTCAGGAAATTCTTCAGTTTTCTCAACTGACTTGACTTCCTTGTTATGAAGTTCGACGGGAGGGAGTGATGATGGATCATCATTAAGCAACTTCTCAATGAGAAGTATGTCCCCCTCAATGTCGATGGGAGCGTGATCAATTTCCCATGGAACAAAATCACTAGACAAGTAGGCTTCAATCTCTTCCAAGATGAAGTCACTTTCCTCAAAAGGAGTGAGAGAAGGAGTAGAATTGGCGATGATGGGTTGAGATGAATGAGTGAGATTATCACTCGAAGAATTATGATCATAACCAAGAATTTCTTGAGAGTACTCTTCAGAAGCAACATCAATGATATCTATTCGGTTAACCGACTCAGAATCATAGTTTGCGGAGTACCTCGAAGTTTGATCAAGGTTAAAGGTGACAGCTTCATTACCAACACGTAATGTGATTTCTTGCTCAAATACATCAATGAGAGCACGGCCCATTCTCAGGAATCATCGACCAACAATGAGAGGAACCCGATGATCGGCATCAAAATCAACAACCACGAAGTCAGCTGAAAAATGGAACTTTCCTACTTTCACAAATACGTCCTCGGCAATGCCAAGAGGACGGGATATTGTACGATCTGCAAGCTCGAGAGTCATGCACATAGGAGTGAGTTCCGGAAGAGAAAGTTTCTTCCATACTGAATAAGGCGTCAGATTGATGCTTGCACCAAGATCTGCTAAGGCAAAGCATTCAACCATTCCTGGAAACACACAAGGTAAGAGAAATTTTCCAGGATCTCCAAGCTTTTCTGGAAGCTTCTTTAGGATAACTGCAGAGCAGTTCTCGTTAAGAGGAGTTTTAGCCATTTCAAACAGCTTTTCCTTGTTGCTTAACATGTGTTTGAGAGTTGATGCAAACTTGGGCATCAGCATGATAGCATCCGCAAAGCTTATGTCAAAATGTAGTTCTTGGAAAATTTGAAAAAATTTATCCATTTGATGACTGGCTTTTTCGCGGAGCTTTTGCTCATTCAAACGTGATGGGTAAGGAATAGAAGTTTTGGATTTGGTATTTTCAATGGGAGCTACTGGTGGTTCAAAAACAACTCCTGGATTGGATTTGGGTTTCTGGACAACTTGAGGATGGACATCATTGGTACCTCCGTTATTAGTAGGAAGTTCCTTGTCCTTTGTTGCCTCAGGTTCACTTTCCACTACCTTCGGGAGTGAAGAAGAAGAGGTAGTAGGAATAGCGGGTCCATTGTATGAAACACCACTTCTGGTTGTGATCGCCTTTGCATCGCCCCTTGGGTTAGCGATCGTGTTGCTCGGAAGTTTTCCTGAGCCCGAGGGTTGATCATTTAAAGACTTCTTGAGATCAGCGATCTGACTGACCAACAACCTGTTCATTTCATCTTGGGATTTCATGAATTTCTTCAATAACTCATCAGATGATGGTACTGGAGGCTGTGGAGGGAAATTTTGAGGTCGGATGTTTTGATTATGACCTTGTTGTTGAAAATTCTCTTGATTAGGATTCACATTTCCCTGAAATTAATTCCCTCGATTGAAATTGTTTTGATTAAGGTTTCCTTGATGTTGGAAACCTTGATTGGGTCCGGGATATAAATTACCTTGGTTTTGATAACCTTGGTTCATTCTAGGTTGGTTTTGATTCCGGTTAGGATTCTGGTTAAAACCGGGTGGTGCCTGATAAGTGTTAGCACGGTAGTTTGGTTCATTTTGAGGACGGTATTGATTACCTCCCTGATGTGAAGTACCGACTATAGCATTGGCTTCAAACGGACTACCATCGGTGGCAGTACAGTTGTAGTATGCATGAGGACCACCACAAGTAACACAAACTTCAACTTTCTTCACTTCACCATGTGATGGTGTTTGTGTGAAAGTGACTTTCTTTTGGTTAGCAAGAACCAAAGCCTGAACAATATCCGTGAGTTTGTCAATCTTAGCATCGGTGCTAGATGTACTCACGGGAGACGAAGTAGAAGGTCCAGCATTAGACTGAGTCTGATATGTCTTTCTGCGGAAAGGGCGGACCTGGGACTTGTTTTCATTGATTTGCAAGGCTTCTTTTGTGGTCTTGCTCAAGAAATTACCTCCCGCGGAGGCATTCAAAGAGTCTTGGTCAGCTTGTCTCAGACCATTGTAGAAAGTATCCATTTGCATTAACTCGGTAAAACCATGATGCGGACACTTGCGGAGCAATTCTTTGTAACGATCCCATGCCTCCCCGAATGATTCATCAAATCTTTGAGAAAATTTCATTATCTCATTCTTAAGACTTGTAGTTCGGGATGGATGATAGAATTCGTTAACGAACTTGGTGACTAGATCCTCCCATGTCTCAATAGAACGAGGGGGTTGTTTCTCAAGCCAATTCCGGGCTTGTCCCTCTAGAGAGAATGGGAACAGAAGAAGCTTGATTGCTTCATGTGGGACATTCTAGTATTTGATGGTAGATGCAATCTTGTTAAACCATCGAATGTGTGCATGAGGATCATCCCGCTCAAAACCATAGAATTGGCTTTGGGTTACCAGATTAAGCAACCCTGTTTTGAGCTCAAAGGTATCAGCCACGATGGCTGGGACAATAATGGCATCTCCGTAACCCTCGATGGGTGCTTGGAGAAGCTCATTCATCGGCTTGTCTTCTGCCATTTCGACAGGTAGTGGTGGTGGTAGACGTTCCTCAGTCACGGCTGAATGAGCAGAACGTCCTCTACGTCTACGAGGAATATTTGCAAGCTCAGAAAGTGGACTTGTAGAACTGGAAGAACGAGTGCGCATGCACTAAGTATAAAAATCAATTTTCAAAACAAATGCGAGGCAAAACGACAAGTGAACTTAACCAATAATCACAAATGAAATGGCTTCTTTGAAAAAGGTACACCAAATCACAAGGACACAAAGGCAAGTTTTAAATCTGTTGTTCGGGAACTTGTTATGGTCACACCCCCAGTTAGTAGGTGTACTGCCTTGATTTGCGGTGGTTGATTTTTATGTATTTATTAAGTACCACTGAAAAGACGTAGGTATGGATTTGTGCTGATGGTTTAAAAACTTTGGACAATATTTTTTGGTATCGTCTCGTTTAACCAAATCGTATCTCTTTAAGAATCACCTTAAAGGAAACACAAGATAGAAAACGTTACGATTGTTTTGTTGTTTTATATTGTTTTTGGTGTTTTTAACACTTTAGGAAAAGTGTTAATGAACTTTTTTGATTTATGATAACTTTACAAAAAAAAAACTGTTTACAAACGGTGGTATATGTGCAAGTACGGGTCTGAAAACTGCTTAAAACACGCTTACAGCCTCCCCGGCAGCGGCGCCAAAATTTGATTGTCCTCCAAACGGTCAAGTTTAATCACTCAAGCTGACCACTTGTGAATGGTCAACCGTAACAAACTTAAAACAGCTCAGAAGGCAAATGCAATTAAGATCAGAGGAATATAGTGGATTCCTGGGTCGTTAAGTCCCACGGAGGATGAATGGTGTTTACCACAGACAGATGTCGAATAATCACTAAGGATAGTGATCAGTAAGGATTTTGAGATATTTATACCTAAAGAAAAGTTTTGTAAATTACAGGGGCTTAAATGCAAATTACAGAAAATTAAAAAAAAAACTAAAATATATTAAATAAACGCTATCACTATTTTTACAATGATGTTTTTCTGATTTTATAAAACAAAATAACTTAAATAAACTATTTTAACTAAAACGTAAACTTAAATTACCTAAAAACGTAACTTAAAATGAAAACGTACGTTATTTATAAAAATTACGCGAGTGCGTAAGCAAAAACGTAAAATTTATGAAATAAAAGACCTACAAGTGTAAAAACAATTTTCTTACGTACTATATGACAAAAGAAAATTTTAGAAAAAAGAATTATATTTTTTTGACTTTTATATTTTTTATTATGAATTAAATACTAATTTAGACTAATTAAATGATTAAAAATACTAAAACTATTGAGAAAAATCTAAAACTTTTTTATAAAATACTTTATACTAATACAAATCTATGAAAAATACAAAAGTTGAAAAAGCTATATTAAATAAGCTGGAAATAAGCAAATAAGCTCGTATAAGCTTAATGAACTAAAAAGGTGTATATATTAAATATTGTAAAGAAAAACAGAAAAAGACCTAAGGGCGAGTGGTAGTGTGTGTGTGTGGTGAGCTGGGTGGCCAGGGTTCGAATCCCAGCACTGCCTTTTTGCTAACTTTTTATTTTTGGACTTTTTCTTTTACAAACTTATTAAGAATACTAAAATAAGCACTTTTTATAACTACAACTTTTTATGAAATCCACTAATAAGCTCAGTTTGAGCTTATTTATCTCAACAGTGGACACAAATTGAAATAAGCACAAGAGTTTAAGCAAAAATGGCTTATAAGCTAGAAAATAAGCACAATTACACTAGAAATAAGCTAAGCTACTGTAAATAAGCTTATACAACAACTGAGAATACAAATAACTTAAAAATAAGCACTGATTAAGCCAAAATAAGCACTAGTTTATCTGTTTGCACAGGACACTGTGTGAATCACTAGGCACTATTAAGCTTAATTTTAAGCAATGTAATAAGCTAGAAAATGAAAACAAATACTGCAACTAGCAAGTTGACCAATTAAGCTTTCCAAAAAGCTAAATTACACAGTTTGGCTTACACTAATAAGCTTGTGAGAAGCTTATGAAGAAACTGAAAAACCACTGAGTCAAGACTCAGTGTATGCTGAGAAAAATGGACAAAACAATAAGCCAAGTGCAGCCCTACCAAATAAGCTGGAAATTGGAAAATTAAGCTTGGGACCTTGAGATAGCTAGGTTGGCTTTCCAAAGAACCAAAAATCACAGGCTAAAGCTAAATAACAAGCTCTGTGAAAGCTTGTGAAATAGGGTAGCTAATCTGTGTACAGAGCATATTTTGACTTTTTAAGTTACAAAGCAGTTTGACTTTTATGAACTTATGATCTATTCTACTTATTGATTATGTTATATTAAGACTATAATAAGCTAAATTACCAAGTTTTAAACAGCTATGATGAGTTTCACCTTTAAAATCTTAACAGTGATGAAATGGTGTGAGATCAAAAGGTATTTTGACTATTGAACAAACAAGGACTAGTTTTCTTTGCTTCTATGAGTTGTTATGACCTACTGAGATATGAACCAAATAAGAACAACAGCTAGAACAACCTATACCACAGTGATTCAAACAAATCCAAACACCCTTTTTCAAGACTGTTAAGAAGCTTTTCAAAGCAAAACACTGATTAAGACCATGCCAATGATTTCAGACCTCATATTATCATTTAATAAAACTAAAAGAACACTAAACAACAGTAATAACAACATAAAACCAAGGAATGATGATTATGCTATTTTTACTGTGAAGATGAGGTTTTTTATAACTACAAATTTAAAAGAACAAACAACTGGTTTAAAGGCTTAGTTACACTTAACTATAACTAATGATCATGAAAACACAAAGATTTGAGCTTATGACTGTATTACACAGTAAAATGATAAAAAGGAACAAAAGGCTTACAACATGGAATCCAAGTATAAAACTGAGAACCAATACTGAGACCACTTCCTATAGCTTCCCAAGAAGCACTAAACCAAGGCCATCCATAATCAACCCTGCTCCATCTTCTTGACAACCTTCACCATGGATTTTTTTATTTTTCAACTATTTATTTGTATTTTTGGTGATTTTTGCTTTTTGCTTCTATACTGAGTTTTAAAGTTTCTAATAGCTTAAATAAGCTATATAGGAGCTTACATGAGCTTATTCAGTCCTTAACAATAGCTACAAACATCATTTGATCTTTTTGAGATTTTGAACATGAAATTGCATAAACTTGAAAATGAAACTTAGAGCTGAAATTGATGGTTACAAAAGATTTATTATACACTGAATACTTGAAATACAAAGTTTAAAAGCTTAAAGATACACTGGAATTTAAATTTAAGCTAAAACGACATGCATTAATTAAAATTACACTAGATAGATTTCACATTGCCTCTCTTCTCTTCTTTATAGACTTTTTGAGACTCCCACATGCTTCTGATCATATCCCATCAACAATCTAGGCCATTGATTGAGTCAAAGTAATCTTAGCCTTCAAATTGGATTTTGGCGCCAAAAGTGGATATGGTTGCTTGAGACAGTTTCAGAGCAATTAAAGAATCTTGGGGTGTTGTGGAGGTGGAAGGGGACAGTTTAGATAGTAGGTATGGGGCTGGGGATGATTTGGAAAGCAAAAACAGTTTTGTGTGTGTAACAGTGACAGGTCCATGGTGGGGAAGCATTTATTGCAAGGTGGGCTGGGATGTGAGGTGGAAAGGGTGGTTATGAGTGGTTTTGATAGCTGTGATGAGGTGGAGGTGAGGTGGAAAACCAGGTGGTTTTGGGTTAACAGGTGTGGGAGAGGAAGGTGAATAGTATAACTGGTTTTGGGCGGGTTTTGACTATTTTTGACCAAGGGGGTTTGGGCTTGGGTATTGGGTTGGCTGGATATTGGATTGGATTTGGTTTTAATAATTAAAAGGGATCCGTTTGGTTTGTAGATATATAAGCCCAAGGACCATTTGTGTAATATGCTGAATTTTCAAGGACTGATCCTGTCAACAATCCAAAGTTATCACAAGGACCTATCTTGCCATTCTTTAATAGTACAAGGATCATTAGTGATAAAATCCCATTTTTTATAATTCCAAGGACCAAAACTGCCATATTTATAACTCTAGGGACCAAACTCGTAATTTTCTCAAAATTTATCATAAGGACCAATTTTGTCATTTATGAATAGTACAAGGTTAATATTTGATAATTTTCACTTTTTTAAATTAACCAAGGACCATTATTGACATTTTTCAAAGTTCAGGGACTAAAGTTGTCATTTTGTAAATTTTAAACTTTAAAGGGTTTATTTTGACAGCTTTTGAATCCCATGGACCTTAAATGACATTTTACAAGTTTTTGAATTACCAGGGACTAGTTTTGATAATTTTTGAAACTTGGGGGACTAAAACTGCCAACTATGCAAACTTAATACGTTTTTCATCTGATTTTGGTATTTTTGCATTTAAAACACATAAAACACTTATTTGTGATATTTTCATCATTTTGATGCATTTCTGAGTGTTTTCAGATGTTTTTGCAGTCTAGATGGTACAAAAATGATGAGTATTTAGACACTCATCAATCCCCCACACTAAGATATTGCTAGTCCCTAGCAATGATTTGAGAAAAATTAATGGATTTCATCTCTTTACCAAAAGCCATTACTTCTGGAGTAGCCAATTGTTTTAGTTCAAGTAAGAACCTTGGCACAATGATAACCAAATGATTTTGAGCAAATCACCAGCTGTAAACGGATTTGATTTGTCTTTACCAGAAGCCGTTTGCTTCTGGACTAGCCAACTCTTAGATAAATTATCAATATTATCTTTGGTGAGCCGATTACCAATTATGGATTTCCAACTGCCTTTACCACAAGCCATAAACTTGCGGGCTAGCCAACTTTTCACTAGTTTAAAGATATGGTGAGTTGAACACCATACAATTTTGGGCAAATTGCAAGCCATAAACGGATTTGAGATATCTTTACCAAGAGCCGTTTGCTCCTGGATTAGCCAATCCTTATGTGGGTTAGACATGGCGGACTGATTACCATTTGCTGAGTAAGTGAAAAACACTTACTCCAAAAAAAATTTTGGCCAAAAACGGGGGAATTGGGTGGAATAATTACATGATAAAATTCGTGAGAATTCCCCCCCACACTTAGAAATGAATATTGCCCTCAATATTCAAAGTACTGGCTGTTATGCCGAAACATAGAACATACAAGGGAAATACTACAGCCATTATTTTTATTTTTGATATATACACATTTTTTTTTTTTTTTTTTTTTTTTTTTTTTTTTTAGAGGTTTATATACAACATCGGGGGGCAACTCCCCCACACTAGGGTGGTAGAATAGGGTAAGAAATCAAAAATATGAGTGAAAACCCATATGGTGTGTGCTACTGTTTTTGATTCCCGAGTCGCTAGCTTGACTCGATCCCCGCATTCATTGGTTCATGGGGAAAGTTTGTAGATCCGGGACAATCACAGGAGGAATGTCCTCTCCAAAGTAATGCTTTAATCGATGACCATTTACTTTAAAATTTGGACCATCGGGCTGAGATAACTCAATGGTACCATAAGGATAAACCTTAGTGATAGTAAATGGACCAGACCAACGGGACTTGAGCTTTCCTGAGAAAATCTTCAATCTTGAATTGAAAAGAAGGACTCGATCACCAACGTTGAAAACGCGGTTCTTGATTTTAGAGTCATGAATCTTCTTTGTCTTTTGTTTATAGATCAAAGAGTTCTCGTATGCTTGATCACGGAGTTCATTTAGTTCATTCATTTGAACTTTTCTGTGATCACCAGCTGACTGTATATCGAAGTTTGCATGCTTTAAGGCCCAGTATGCCTTGTGCTCAAGCTCAATCGGAAGATGACATGCCTTTCCGTACACTAGCTTGTATGGAGTACACCCGATGGGTGTTTTGTAAGCTGTACGGAAGGCCCAGAGTGCGTCATCCAATTTATCCGACCAGGATGCACGGTTTTCGCCTACTGTCCTTTCTAAAATTCTTTTAATACCACGGTTGGAGACTTCCACTTGCCCACTTGTTTGGGGGTGGTATGCAGTAGATAGACGGTGGGTTAGACCATACTTTTGCATGACACGTTCAAATTGGTCATTGCAGAAATGTGTACCACGATCACTGATTATAGCACGTGGAGTTCCAAACCTGGCAAAAAGAGATTTTAAAAACTTCACAACAGCTCGGGCATCATTAGTAGGTAAAGCTTTCGCTTCAACCCATTTCGACAAATAGTCAACAGCCACGAGTATGTATTTGTTTCCTCGAGATGGTGGAAATGGCCCCATAAAGTCAATGCCCCAGATGTCAAAGATCTCACAAACTTGAATGGCATTTTGCGGCATTTCATTTCTTTGAGAGATATTTCTGTGACGTTGACAAGCGTCACAAGTTTTGACAAAATCGTGGGCATCCTTATAGATAGTGGGCCAATAAAACCCGGAATCAAACACCTTTTTGGCGGTGTAGTTTGGACTATGATGGCCCCCGGTAGGTCCAGCATGGCAAGCTTTGAGAATGTCAAGAGCTTCTTGTCCATAAACACACCGTCGGATGACTTGATCCGCACAGATTTTGAATAAGTAGGGGTCGTCCCAGAAGTAATGTTTAACATCTTTGAAGAATTTGTTCTTCTGCTGGGTTGACATCCCTTTCACTATGAAGTTACCCGCATGGTAATTTGCGAAGTCAGCAAACCATGGGGTAGAAGAGTTTCCACGAAAAGACACCGCATTGAGTGTCTCGAGAGGAAATGTTTCATTTATTTCCTTTTTCTCGAAAACATCTTGGTGAGGGTTCTCTAATCGGGACAGATGATTAGCATCCAGGTTCTCAGCTCCTTTTTTATCACGTATGATGATATCAAATTCCTGGAGGAGGAGAACCCAACGGAGCAATCTCGGCTTTGCATCTTGTTTTGCAAAGAGATATTTGAGAGCCGAGTGATCCGTATACACCACACATTTGGTCAAGATTAAGTATGGCCGAAACTTCTCAAATGCATACACCACGGCTAATAGCTCTTTTTCTGTGGTGGTGTAATGAGTTTGAGCTTCAGTCATAGTCTTACTTGCGTAGTGGATAGGCTGAAAATGCTTAGCTCTACATTGCCCTAAGACTGCACCTATAGCAAAATCACTTGCATCGCACATGAGCTCAAAAGGCAAGTCCCAGTCGGGAGCAACGAGAATGGGTGCTTCAGTAAGCTTTTTCTTTAATGTTTCAAAAGCTTCGATGTACTCGGGTGAGAAGACAAAAGGAGCATCTTATTCAAGAAGATGGGTCATAGGCCGGGCGATTTTGGAAAAATCTTGTATGAATCTACGATAGAAACCGGCATGACCTAAAAAAATCCTAATACCTTTGACGGTAGTAGGATGAGGCAGTTTAGCAATAACATCAACTTTTGGTCTATCTACCTCAATCCCATTTTTTGAAATCTGATGGCCAAGGACTATGCCTTCTTTGACCATAAAGTGGCTTTTCTCCCAATTTAGACAAAGATTGGTGTCTTCACACCGTTTGAGCATTTTATCTAGATGGGAGAGACATGTTTGAAATGAGTCCCCAATGACCGAGAAGTCATCCATAAACACCTCCATTGTTTCCCCGATCATGTCGTGGAAAATGGCCATCATACATCGTTGGAACGTGCCAGGAGCATTACATAAGCCAAAAGGCATACGTCTATAGGCAAAAGTTCCGTATGGGCAGGTGAATGTAGTTTTTTCTTGATCCTTTGGATCAATGGGGATCTGAAAGTACCCCGAGAAACCATCAAGGAAACAATAGTATTCGTTCCCTGCTAATCTCTCAAGCATTTGGTCCATAAAGGGTAGAGGAAAATGGTCTTTACGAGTAGCGTCATTCAACTTACGATAGTCAATGCACACACGCCATCCCGTAACTAGCCGAGTTGGAATTAACTCGTTTTCTTCATTTGTGACAACAGTTATGCCACCCTTTTTAGGAACACAATGAATTGGGCTAACCCAAGGACTATCTGAGATTGGGTAAATCAATCCTGCATCAAGAAGTTTGATAACCTCTTGTTTGATAACATCATGGATTTTTGGATTTACTCTTCTCTGATGTTGAACTGCTGGTTTGAAGTCATCCTCCATCAAGATTTTGTGAGTACAAAATTCAGGTTTGATACCCTTAATGTCGGAGAGTTTCCAAGCAATTGCTTGCTTGTGTGACTTCAAGACCTTTATGAGAGCAGATTTTTCATCTTTACTCAAATCTCTAGCAATAATGACGGGTAATTTATTATCACCCTCAAGAAATGCATACTCGAGATGAGGTGGTAAGTCCTTAAGTTCGACTTCAGGAAATTCTTCAGTTTTCTCAACTGACTTGACTTCCTTGTTATGAAGTTCGACGGGAGGGAGTGATGATGGATCATCATTAAGAAACTTCTCAATGACAAGTATGTCCCCCTCAATGTCGATGGGAGCGTGATCAATTTCCCATGGAACAGAATCACTAGACAAGTAGGCTTCAATCTCTTCCAAGATGAAGTCACTTTCCTCAAAAGGAGTGAGAGAAGGAGTAGAATTGGCGATGATGGGTTGAGATGAATGAGTGAGATTATCACTCGAAGAATTATGATCATAACCAAGAATTTCTTGAGAGTACTCTTCAGAAGCAACATCAATGATATCTATTCGGTTAACCGACTCAGAATCATAGTTTGCGGAGTACCTCGAAGTTTGATCAAGGTTAAAGGTGACAGCTTCATTACCAACACGTAATGTGATTTCTTGCTCAAATACATCAATGAGAGCACGGCCCATTCTCAGGAATCATCGACCAACAATGAGAGGAACCCGATGATCGGCATCAAAATCAACAACCACGAAGTCAGCTGAAAAATGGAACTTTCCTACTTTCACAAATACGTCCTCGGCAATGCCAAGAGGATGGGATATTGTACGATCTGCAAGCTCGAGAGTCATGCACATAGGAGTGAGTTCCGGAAGAGAAAGTTTCTTCCATACTGAATAAGGCGTCAGATTGATGCTTGCACCAAGATCTGCTAAGGCAAAGCATTCAACCATTCCTGGAAACACACAAGGTAAGAGAAATTTTCCAGGATCTCCAAGCTTTTCTGGAAGCTTCTTCAGGATAACTGCAGAGCAGTTCTCGTTAAGAGGAGTTTTAGCCATTTCAAACAGCTTTTCCTTGTTGCTTAACATGTGTTTGAGAGTTGATGCAAACTTGGGCATCAGCATGATAGCATCCGCAAAGCTTATGTCAAAATGTAGTTCTTGGAAAATTTGAAAAAATTTATCCATTTGATGACTGGCTTTTTCGCGGAGCTTTTGCTCATTCAAACGTGATGGGTAAGGAATAGAAGTTTTGGATTTGGTATTTTCAATGGGAGCTACTGGTGGTTCAAAAACAACTCCTGGATTGGATTTGGGTTTCTGGACAACTTGAGGATGGACATCATTGGTACCTCCGTTATTAGTAGGAAGTTCCTTGTCCTTTGTTGCCTCAGGTTCACTTTCCACTACCTTCGGGAGTGAAGAAGAAGAGGTAGTAGGAATAGCGGGTCCATTGTATGAAACACCACTTCTGGTTGTGATCGCCTTTGCATCGCCCCTTGGGTTAGCGATCGTGTTGCTCGGAAGTTTTCCTGAGCCCGAGGGTTGATCATTTAAAGACTTCTTGAGATCAGCGATCTGACTGACCAACAACCTGTTCATTTCATCTTGGGATTTCATGAATTTCTTCAATAACTCATCAGATGATGGTACTGGAGGCTGTGGAGGGAAATTTTGAGGTCGGATGTTTTGATTATGACCTTGTTGTTGAAAATTCTCTTGATTAGGATTCACATTTCCCTGAAATTGATTCCCTCGATTGAAATTGTTTTGATTAAGGTTTCCTTGATGTTGGAAACCTTGATTGGGTCCGGGATATAAATTACCTTGTTTTTGATAAACTTGGTTCATTCTAGGTTGGTTTTGATTCCGGTTAGGATTCTGGTTAAAACCGGGTGGTGCCTGATAAGTGTTAGCACGGTAGTTTGGTTCATTTTGAAGACGGTATTGATTACCTCCCTGATGTGAAGTACCGGCTATAGCATTGGCTTCAAACGGACTACCATCGGTGGCAGTACAGTTGTAGTTTGCATGAGGACCACCACAAGTAACACAAACTTCAACTTTCTTCACTTCACCATGTGATGGTGTTTGTGTGAAAGTGACTTTCTTTTGGTTAGCAAGAACCAAAGCCTGAACAATATCCGTGAGTTTGTCAATCTTAGCATCGGTGCTAGATGTACTCACGGGAGACGAAGTAGAAGGTCCAGCATTAGACTGAGTCTGATATGTCTTTGTGCGGAAAGGGCGGACCTGTGACTTGTTTTCAATGATTTGCAAGGCTTCTTTTGTGGTCTTGCTCAAGAAATTACCTCCCGCGGAGGCATTCAAAGAGTCTTGGTCAGCTTGTCTCAGACCATTGTAGAAAGTATCCATTTGCATTAACTCGGTAAAACCATGATGCGGACACTTGTGGAGCAATTCTTTGTAACGATCCCATGCCTCCCCGAATGATTCATCAAATCTTTGAGAAAATTTCATTATCTCATTCTTAAGACTTGTAGTTCGGGATGGAGGATAGAATTCGTTAACGAACTTGGTGACTAGATCCTCCCATGTCTCAATAGAACGAGGGGGTTGTTTCTCAAGCCAATTCCGGGCTTGTCCCTCTAGAGAGAATGGGAACAGAAGAAGCTTGATTGCTTCATGTGGGACATTCTTGTATTTGATGGTAGATGCAATCTTGTTAAACCATCGAATGTGTGCATGAGGATCATCCCGCTCAAAACCATAGAATTAGCTTTGGGTTACCAGATTAAGCAACCCTGTTTTGAGCTCAAAGGTATCAGCCACGATGGCTGGGACAATAATGGCATCTCCGTAACCCTCGATGGGTGCTTGGAGAAGCTCATTCATCGGCTTGTCTTCTGCCATTTCGACAGGTAGTGGTGCTGGTAGACGTTCCTCAGTCACGGCTGAATGAGCAGAACGTCCTCTACGTCTACGAGGAATATTTGCAAGCTCAGAAAGTGGACTTGTAGAACTGGAAGAACGAGTGCGCATGCACTAAGTATAAAAATCAATTTTCAAAACAAATGCGAGGCAAAACGACAAGTGAACTTAACCAATAATCACAAATGAAATGGCTTCTTTGAAAAAGGTACACCAAATCACAAGGACACAAAGGCAAGTTTTAAATCTGTTGTTCGGGAACTTGTTATGGTCACACCCCCAGTTAGTAGGTGTACTGCCTTGATTTGCGGTGGTTGATTTTTATGTATTTATTAAGTACCACTGAAAAGACGTAGGTATGGATTTGTGCTGATGGTTTAAAAACTTTGGACAATATTTTTTGGTATCGTCTCGTTTAACCAAATCGTATCTCTTTAAGAATCACCTTAAAGGAAACACAAGATAGAAAACGTTACGATTATTTGTTGTTTTATATTGTTTTTGGTGTTTTTAACACTTTAGGAAAAGTGTTAATGAACTTTTTTGATTTATGATAACTTTACAAAAAAAAACTGTTTACAAACGGTGGTATATGTGCAAGTACGGGTCTGAAAACTGCTTAAAACACGCTTACAGCCTCCCCGGCAGCGGCGCCAAAATTTGATTGTCCTCCAAACGGTCAAGTTTAATCACTCAAGCTGACCACTTGTGAATGGTCAACCGTAACAAACTTAAAACAGCTCAGAAGGCAAATGCAATTAAGATCAGAGGAATATAGTGGATTCCTGGGTCGTTAAGTCCCACGGAGGATGAATGGTGTTTACCACAGACAGATGTCGAATAATCACTAAGGATAGTGATCAGTAAGGATTTTGAGATATTTATACCTAAAGAAAAGTTTTGTAAATTACAGGGGCTTAAATGCAAATTAAAGAAAATTAAAAAAAAAAAACTAGAATATATTAAATAAACGCTATCACTATTTTTACAATGATGTTTTTCTGATTTTATAAAACAAAATAACTTAAATAAACTATTTTAACTAAAACGTAAACTTAAATTACCTAAAAACGTAACTTAAAATGAAAACGTACGTTATTTATAAAAATTACGCGAGTGCGTAAGCAAAAACGTAAAATTTATGAAATAAAAGACCTACAAGTGTAAAAACAATTTTCTTACGTACTATATGACAAAAGAAAATTTTAGAAAAAAGAATTATATTTTTTTGACTTTTATATTTTTTATTATGAATTAAATACTAATTTAGACTAATTAAATGATTAAAAATACTAAAACTATTGAGAAAAATCTAAAACTTTTTTATAAAATACTTTATACTAATACAAATCTATGAAAAATACAAAAGTTGAAAAAGCTATATTAAATAAGCTGGAAATAAGCAAATAAGCTCGTATAAGCTTAATGAACTAAAAAGGTGTATATATTAAATATTGTAAAGAAAAACAGAAAAAGACCTAAGGGCGAGTGGTAGTGTGTGTGTGTGGTGAGCTGGGTGGCCAGGGTTCGAATCCCAGCACTGCCTTTTTGCTAACTTTTTATTTTTGGACTTTTTCTTTTACAAACTTATTAAGAATACTAAAATAAGCACTTTTTATAACTACAACTTTTTATGAAATCCACTAATAAGCTCAGTTTGAGCTTATTTATCTCAACAGTGGACACAAATTGAAATAAGCACAAGAGTTTAAGCAAAAATGGCTTATAAGCTAGAAAATAAGCACAATTACACTAGAAATAAGCTAAGCTACTGTAAATAAGCTTATACAACAACTGAGAATACAAATAACTTAAAAATAAGCACTGATTAAGCCAAAATAAGCACTAGTTTATCTGTTTGCACAGGACACTGTGTGAATCACTAGGCACTATTAAGCTTAATTTTAAGCAATGTAATAAGCTAGAAAATGAAAACAAATACTGCAACTAGCAAGTTGACCAATTAAGCTTTCCAAAAAGCTAAATTACACAGTTTGGCTTACACTAATAAGCTTGTGAGAAGCTTATGAAGAAACTGAAAAACCACTGAGTCAAGACTCAGTGTATGCTGAGAAAAATGGACAAAACAATAAGCCAAGTGCAGCCCTACCAAATAAGCTGGAAATTGGAAAATTAAGCTTGGGACCTTGAGATAGCTAGGTTGGCTTTCCAAAGAACCAAAAATCACAGGCTAAAGCTAAATAACAAGCTCTGTGAGAGCTTGTGAAATAGGGTAGCTAATCTGTGTACAGAGCATATTTTGACTTTTTAAGTTACAAAGCAGTTTGACTTTTATGAACTTATGATCTATTCTACTTATTGATTATGTTATATTAAGACTATAATAAGCTAAATTACCAAGTTTTAAACAGCTATGATGAGTTTCACCTTTAAAATCTTAACAGTGATGAAATGGTGTGAGATCAAAAGGTATTTTGACTATTGAACAAACAAGGACTAGTTTTCTTTGCTTCTATGAGTTGTTATGACCTACTGAGATATGAACCAAATAAGAACAACAGCTAGAACAACCTATACCACAGTGATTCAAACAAATCCAAACACCCTTTTTCAAGACTGTTAAGAAGCTTTTCAAACAAAACACTGATTAAGACCATGCCAATGATTTCAGACCTCATATTATCATTTAATAAAACTAAAAGAACACTAAACAACAGTAATAACAACATAAAACCAAGGAATGATGATTATGCTATTTTTACTGTGAAGATGAGGTTTTTTATAACTACAAATTTAAAAGAACAAACAACTGGTTTAAAGGCTTAGTTACACTTAACTATAACTAATGATCATGAAAACACAAAGATTTGAGCTTATGACTGTATTACACAGTAAAATGATAAAAAGGAACAAAAGGCTTACAACATGGAATCCAAGTATAAAACTGAGAACCAATACTGAGACCACTTCCTATAGCTTCCCAAGAAGAACTAAACCAAGGCCATCCATAATCAACCCTGCTCCATCTTCTTGACAACCTTCACCATGGATTTTTTTTTCAACTATTTATTTGTATTTTTGGTGATTTTTGCTTTTTGCTTCTATACTGAGTTTTAAAGTTTCTAATAGCTTAAATAAGCTATATAGGAGCTTACATGAGCTTATTCAGTCCTTAACAATAGCTACAAACATCATTTGATCTTTTTGAGATTTTGAACATGAAATTGCATAAACTTGAAAATGAAACTTAGAGCTGAAATTGATGGTTACAAAAGATTTATTATACACTGAATACTTGAAATACAAAGTTTAAAAGCTTAAAGATACACTGGAATTTAAATTTAAGCTAAAACGACATGCATTAATTAAAATTACACTAGATAGATTTCACATTGCCTCTCTTCTCTTCTTTATAGACTTTTTGAGACTCCCACATGCTTCTGATCATATCCCATCAACAATCTAGGCCATTGATTGAGTCAAAGTAATCTTAGCCTTCAAATTGGATTTTGGCGCCAAAAGTGGATATGGTTGCTTGAGACAGTTTCAGAGCAATTAAAGAATCTTGGGGTGTTGTGGAGGTGGAAGGGGACAGTTTAGATAGTAGGTATGGGGCTGGGGATGATTTGGAAAGCAAAAACAGTTTTGTGTGTGTAACAGTGACAGGTCCATGGTGGGGAAGCATTTATTGCAAGGTGGGCTGGGATGTGAGGTGGAAAGGGTGGTTATGAGTGGTTTTGATAGCTGTGATGAGGTGGAGGTGAGGTGGAAAACCAGGTGGTTTTGGGTTAACAGGTGTGGGAGAGGAAGGTGAATAGTATAACTGGTTTTGGGCGGGTTTTGACTATTTTTGACCAAGGGGGTTTGGGCTTGGGTATTGGGTTGGCTGGATATTGGATTGGATTTGGTTTTAATAATTAAAAGGGATCCGTTTGGTTTGTAGATATATAAGCCCAAGGACCATTTGTGTAATATGCTGAATTTTCAAGGACTGATCCTGTCAACAATCCAAAGTTATCACAAGGACCTATCTTGCCATTCTTTAATAGTACAAGGATCATTAGTGATAAAATCCCATTTTTTATAATTCCAAGGACCAAAACTGCCATATTTATAACTCTAGGGACCAAACTCGTAATTTTCTCAAAATTTATCATAAGGACCAATTTTGTCATTTATGAATAGTACAAGGTTAATATTTGATAATTTTCACTTTTTTAAATTAACCAAGGACCATTATTGACATTTTTCAAAGTTCAGGGACTAAAGTTGTCATTTTGTAAATTTTAAACTTTAAAGGGTTTATTTTGACAACTTTTGAATCCCATGGACCTTAAATGACATTTTACAAGTTTTTGAATTACCATGGACTAGTTTTGACACTTTTTGAAACTTGGGGGACTAAAACTGCCAACTATGCAAACTTAATACGTTTTTCATCTGATTTTGGTATTTTTGCATTTAAAACACATAAAACACTTATTTGTGATATTTTCATCATTTTGATGCATTTCTGAGTGTTTTCAGATGTTTTTGCAGTCTAGATGGTACAAAAATGATGAGTATTTAGACACTCATCAGGGAGCACTTGTTCTAAAAATATCAAAAACAATTCAGGTACAAAATGTTTTGATAATATATCACAAGTATCTGGATTGATTTTCAAATGGTTTTCAATTGGTTCCAATGGCAGATGAACAATACCAAATAGACTGACCAAATTTACTTTATGTACGGTGATATAAGGATGATAAGGTCAGGTATTGATTCCCATGATCCGCCAGAACCGGAGGGATCTACATAGGGACAATCCACTAGTTAGTGTAGAAGTCCTTATGTATGATGATAAAAGGAGAAAAATGAGATATGGGAAGAATGCGGACTGAGATAGAGCTAGTACTGGAACAAACCCAACAAGGTTCTAGTAATGAAGTCTCGGTAAGCACTGAAGGGGTTGAAGAATTAAAAAGAATTGAATGAGAAAAGGGTGAAAACAAATAGCCCTCCATATATTCAACCTTAGGGCAGAAACCGGGTTCAATTCATATGCTACTGATGGTAACATCGGTATTGAAGACAAGACGTCATGGACCCAGTGACGCACTGCACTTCAACTTTCCAAACCACTCAAGTTCCTCTAAAAAGGACTTGTTTCATTCTCACGGGGAACCGACATTATCTATCGACTTTCTCTTAGAGATTGTTGATATTGAAAAAGGAGACCCTCTTCCTAGTCTCTGGCACAGGATCCAAATTGCACAAATTGAGTCTAGAGCCACGAGATCATCAATAAATCTCATTAGGACACTTTCAATGAAGACTCTCTGTTTCACACAATGTGGAAAGAGAGATTATATCTTGAGTCCTACGCATTATCCTTGTGGTATTGCCAGAACATCTGAGTGATGTGTAAACATATTCACAATGAAGATGGAAAGCCTTCTGGAGCCAACATCAAACAAGCTCCTGGTAGGTGGCATGTGAGATCTATTATATAGATCAACCATGTGACAACTGAACAGAAACAATGGGGCGATTCAATCTCTTGAATCAATCCTGGTTCAAGTTATGGATTGATGGATACCTTTGAAAAACCGGTCTTTGTGCTTAAAAACTCTTTTCTTTAGCAAATCGACCGTGTACGGATATTTCAAATCAAAAGGTGTTTTATGATTGATAATTGATGTTCATTAAAACCTTCGTTGTATTGCAAAAACAATTTCTATTGAGCAATACACGATTGTTTTTCAAATCTCTTTTCATCAATCAGTGGACTTAAATTCGCTGGTTTACTCACTCCGTGTTTTCTTCTTTGAGATGTTCCGGTTTGAGAACAGCTAGAGCAGCTGCGAAACCCTGTCAAGGAAATTCTTCGAAATTATACCTGATCACAGGCAGTACTTGTACTGATCAACGGGGAACCGTGGGCCGTGTACCTCAATTCAACGAAAGTGATCAAAGACACTTTCGTGCGCTTTATTGCTAACTATTTTATGTAGGTACACCCGACGTTTGCAGCTGATCAGAATGAAGCGGTCCATCCATAGCCGCATGCTCACTTAACACATTCATCTCAAAAGAAATCATGATTAGTGCATCAATGACTCTGATATTTTCATTCCATGCTTCTGCTACGATGCTGCCAATATCATGAATCAACGAAAGCTTCCGCTACTCTGATGAGAAGATATCATGATCCAGAATGTGAGCATGTCGGTCCGAAAGTCACAACATCACAAAAATTCCAACACCACAATGGATGTCTCAGAGATTTTTGTTAGCTGATGATCTCAAAAGCTGGCTTAAAATTATTATCACATGGATCAGTAAAAGACCTCCACTTGGATTAACCAAACATGCAATGAGAAGAATCTATGCCTATGAGCTTCGGAGCAAAGTACTACATCAAGAATGCAAGATCAATTGTTAATGTAATATCTGTTTGTATTCTATGTAATCTTAGTATATGTTTGAGGTGACCTCCCTTAGGGGGAGATTGTTAGGAATTAGAAATTCCAGGTATTAAAGAGTCAGTCACCTCAAGTATATGTAATCGTTAGAAAGCTCGTAGTCGTAGTTCTTTTAAGTTAAGTAGTATTTAGTTTCGTAACACCGTGGAGGACGGACGGGTCTTTACCCACTGTATGCCTGATCCACAGCCCGTTGTGTGGCGTTTTATTGTAAGACTATAAATACTCTCTACCTTCCAAGGTAGAGAGTTGGAGCTCATAATAATATTTTCTTTCTCTCACTATAGTTCCCAACTCTCTTCCTTTCTCTCTCTAGAACTTTCTCTCTCTAACATACTTATACGCCTACTTTGATCATGGTTTAGAGTGTTTGTGAAATCCAATATCCTACAATTATGATGATTATTATATTATTATTATGATTATTATTATTATTATTATTATTTTATTTTTTTTAATTATAAAACATCACATTATTAAAAACTCATAGGATTTACAAGAAATTAGTGGGAAGCCGAGAAACCAAGAGGGTCCCCACACCTCTAGCAATAACAAAACCAATCATATTAAAAATATGAACCGCAGCACGTGCCCTAATGTCTTGAGTCATAAAGAATCGTCGAATACGCTTTAGTAAGGTTACTGCATCCTTCTCAAATTCTCCAAAAGAAGAAAATGAAAAGGGAAGAAACCCATAACCAATATCCGCACATTTAGCATCGTACTTGACACGTTTACGTGGTGCGGCATCAATGACCGGCACGCGCTGGCATAAAATCAGTCATCCCAGACTTCGTCAAGGGCGACGATCCCTTAAGATCAACACATACATCACGCCCACTATCCCAAGAGTAAAGTAATATATCAGCCGGTCGTAAGGATCTGTCCCTATCTCCATAAAGCCCAATATCCATCTCCTTACGAGCTGAAATTCCGGACCGAGAACATATATCAACTAGAGCATCACGCACAAGGTTATGCCGAAGTTTAATGCCAAAAATACCCGCACACGAAACAGCGTGATCCCCATAAATATCTCCAGTAAATACCTTAGAACAGGCTGAACACGGTACCTGAACAGTGAAAAGAGGAACACCCAACCAATAGCACAGCACACAACGATAAGCCATGGTATTCATAGTTTGTCCCAGTCCAGATATCGGAGCCACCTGATGAGTGTGTAAATACTCATCATTTTTGGTCAAATCTGAACTGCAAAACATTTAAAAACACTCAGAAATGCATCAAAATACTGAAAATATCTCAAAATTGCATTTTATATGTTTTAGATGCAAAATGTTTAAAATCAGATGAAAAATGAGCCAAGTTTGCATAATTGGCAGTTTCAGTCCCCCAAGTTTCAAAAGTTGTCAGAAATAGTCCTTGAGCACTTATTTTAAAAGAAAAGTCACCAAAGGTCCTTTTAAAATCATAACTTGTCATAATTAGTCTTTTGGTGAAAAATGTCAAAAGTTTTGAGAAATTACAAGTTTAATCCTTTGAGTTTCAAAATTGGCAACAATAGTCCTTGGAAGTTTGAAAATGTCCATTATGGTCCTTGTACTATTGAAACTTGTCATTTTTGGTCCCTTGAAACAACTTTGGAAAATGGCAGATTAGGTCCTCCAACTTTCAGAAATTGCAAAATGGTCCTTGCTTTTAATACCTTAAACCTTGGCCCTTGTCAAAACTGCCATGAACCCCCTGCCAATATACACCTTTGACCCCCCCCCCCCTTTTTTGTGACCCCCTGTCCTATTATAACCCCGGTCAACTCCCCCAGTCAAACCACTCACCTTTTCCCTCCAAGTCTTCTCCTTCCCACATGCTCACCTGCAAACACTCAACCAGTCACCATCCCTCCAGCTCACTCTCTCCACACCTTATCCCTCCACCTCAACAACCAAACAAGAAACATTAAATGCTTCCCTCCCCCTTGCACTCAACCCCCAGTTGCATATATCAAATTGGCGCCAAAAATCTCATCAATGGCCAATAATGACCCAAGTGATCCAATGGCTGTAAAAGCAAGTGGGAAAAGCTCAGAGTACAAGTTGGATGCCTTTTGATGTATAAATAAGAGAAGAGAAGCAAGAAGAAGGAGTAGTCTTTTAGTTTTAAATTTTATGAATGTCGTTTTAATATTTAAGTTTTAATTAAGTCCAAAAACTGTATTTTTAATCTTCCTTGTATCAAACTTAAGTTATTATATCATTGTAAGCTACTTTCAAGTATCAATTCAAAGTTTTACTAAGTTTCATGATTTTATGTTGACTGTTAAAAAATTCAGTTTCATGTTCTTATATGCAAGCTTCTAGTGGTTTATTTTTAAATTCAAATAAGCTTAGTTGAGCTATTTATAGCTTTTGGTAAGCTTATGACTCAAGTTCAAACACATTTAGCACTTGGTCAACAAAAGTCAAAACTGCAGTCATAAAGAAAAAGGGCTCTGAATTGCTGACATGGAGATGGATTTAGGTTGAATTCAAGTTTGATCTGGGTTGAAATCAGTCTGGATACTGGCTTGATATCAGTTTGGGTATTAGTTATTTGGATGTTTGTCAAGCCACAGTGGCTAGGACCTCATGTGAGTATCAATTTCTTGGGTCTGTTTAAACCCATGTTTTCCTGTTAATGAGCTTTAATACTGTTAACATTAGTATAATTTGGCTTAATATCACTAGTATAATTGATGTTTTCATTTCTGTACATGTTTTAAGTCATGCTTGCATAACTGTCATAGTAGAGTAGTTGAGTTTTAGTGTTATGAGTATTTGATTTCTTGCATCAGTTAGTTGTTTTAGTGAGATTAGGATTTGATTTGGTGGATTCCAGTAGTTTAGCTGCAAGAAGTTTAAGAGTAGATTGCACTTCAGTCACTTAAACTAGTGTTTGGATTGGATAGTCATAATAAGCTTGAGCCTTGGTTTGTACTTAAAATCTGTCTACTCAGTCTCAATTTTGAATCATTTTAGTCATCACTTTGCTTCTGCATAAGCTCAAAGTCAAAATCTTTCTAAACCTGTCCTAATTTCATATCTGTTAAAAATTTGTAAAACCAAAAGCTTGCATTGTGTTCATAATTCATAGGAGAAGCCTAATCAAGTTTTATAATAGCTCATTTCATCATTTTCAGTTGGTAAATTAAGCTCAAAACTCACAAAAGTCAAAACTCTCAAAACTGCTTCAAAAGTCAAAAAATTGAATAACTCAGTTTTCACCCAACTTGGGTGATTTTTAATTGATTCATTTTTGGAACAATTCAAGTGAAATTTTGGGTTTTAAAACTTCAGTTGGTCAAGTTTCTTAATATGATTTTTGTAGATTTTTAGTAATTTTGTACAAGCTTCAAAATAGCTTGTCAAGTTGGTCATAAGTCCCTTGTGCACTGACTCAGTGAATACTGAGTGTGCACAGGTGTTGTGCAGAGCTTGTCACAAGCTCATTAGAGCTTATCTTGGTCTGAATTTTGGTTTTTAAGTAGCTAGCCAGGTCTTCTTGAGAGTCCAATATCTGGTTTCAATTTCCAGCTTATTGGGTAGCTTATTTTTAGGCTGCAACTTAATAGGTAAAAACTGTTTAGCACTTGATTTTCTAATTCATCAAATCTGTTTAGCTTGCACTATAGAGGTTAAGAGCAGTGGTAATTAGTTGCTTTTGAGTAGTTTTAGCATATTATAGCTTGTGTGATCATTTGGTTCTCTGTTGTGGCCTTTAGCTTATTTTGAGTGCTTATTTATAAGCACTCTTCACTGCAGCCTCATATTCCTTCACATAAGCCACTGTTTTATATTTTTCATAGACTCAGAATATAAATTTAGACTTTTCCTGGATTTTTCATATTTTTCTAGCACTGTTTGCTATTTTTCCTCATTTAAATCAGTTTTTAGTACTTTTTAATTAGCTTTTAATACAATTAAATCAGAAAAACTTCAAAAAAATAAGTTTTCAATTTTCCTAGGTTAAGATAAATATAAAAAGTAAAAAAATAATTTTTCCAGATTTTTCTTAGTTAAATTTGTAATTTTTATCCATTTAAGTAGTTTCAAATAGTTTTTAATTCATAGAAAATAGAAAAATAATCAGAAAAATACAAAATTAGTTTTGAAAATTCTCTTTAGTTATTTTAGATTTTTCTAAGTCATAATTTCATTTTTCTAGCTTTATTTCATATTTTCTTATATTTTAGGGTATTATTAAATAGGTAAAAATAGTTCTTAATTAATAATAATTAAATAAATAGTCATAAAAATAATTTTCTTTTTCTCAAAATTTTCTCTTATCATTAGGTTTGTAAAAATTTCATTTTTATATTTTTAGGATTAATATTGCTTCAGTTTCACATTTTCTTTTGTACGTTACGTAGTTTTTAATTTAAATTTGTAAAAGAAAAAATTAAAAACATCATTTTAAAAATAGTGATAGCATTTATTTAATATAATTTAATTTTTTAATTTTCTTTAGTTTGCATTTAAGCCCCTGTAATTTATAAACTTTATCTTTAGGTATAATCAATCATAACCCTTTTCCCGTTCAAATTCTCCCGATCACTATTCGTTTGGTGATTCAGTGCACAGCTCGTTGGGACTTAACGACATGGGGAAACACTATACTCCTCTAGATATTCATTGCATTGGTGTCTAAACTGTTTGAAGTTTATTACGGTTGACCATTCACAAGTGGTCAGCTTGTGTGATAAAACTTGACGGTTTGGCATCGATCAAATTTTTGGAATTTGATTGGTCCCAAATGGTCAGGTTTATCACACAAGCTAACCACTTGTGAATGGTCAACCGTAATAAACTTCAAACAGCTCAGAAACAAATGCAATTAAGATCTGGAGAGTTTAGTGTATCCCCGGGTCGTTAAGTCCCAACGAGGTGTGAACACTGTAATACAACGAATCTGTGATCGGGTGAATATTGAACAGGAAAGGGGTGATGATTGATTAAACTAAGGAAATAAAAGAAAATAAAGACTTTGAAGTCATTTTAATTCTATATTTAAAATCGATTAACGTTTAAAACCTAAAACATATGTTTAAATAAAATTACGTGACCGTACGAAATAAAACGTGAAAATAAAGAAGTAAAATACCTACGGATATGGAAAATAAATTTTTACAATCCTAAGAAACAATTAAACGATCCTAAACTACATCCTAGGGTGTTATAATGCAAAAACGCGAAAACCAGAGCTAATCCCGAGCCTCGAAAGTGAAAAAGATGCAATTTAAGGCTTACAGGAGCGAAACTAATTTTCCTACATTCTAATTGACTAAAAATAATTTTAGGGAAAAGCCGGGTATTTTTTCGACTTTTATTTTATTTATTACGAATTAAAAACTATTTAAACACTAATTAAATGATTAAAAATATTAAACTAATTTGGAAAAATCTGAAAAATTCACAGAAACTACTTTGAGCTTCATTGATCATAGGAAAATTAAAAACTGTGGTGGTTGTTTTGGAAAATAAGCTAGAAATAAGCTGAACAAGTGCTTAAAGTAAAACTGCAAAACGTTACTTAAGGAATTAACTATGCAAACTATGACCAATAGAAGACCCAAGGGCAAATGGTGTTGAGGTGTGTGCTGTGTGCGTGGGCAGGCAAGAAGTGCTGGGTTCGAATCCCACCTCCACGTTTTTGGCAATTTATTTTTTTTTTCTTTTTGCAAACTAATACTCGAACAAAGTAAGAAATTTTTAGCAACAACTAAACTTAGAAAAGCTTGAAAACAAGCTATTGAACAGCTTATTAGTGCAGCAAATCCCACTAAGGGGCTGTTTGGTTGCGGGCTGCTAGAGGCTCAAAAAGGACTCCTAAACTACAATAAGCTTCTAAAAAGCTACAAACAAGCTAAAAGACTAAGCACCATAATCCTAAAACAGCAACTAAGGAACAACGGCACCCTAATAAGCAATAACTAAGCACTTAAAAGGCAAATAGGAAAGTAAAAAAAAGACAAAGCTGCTGTTTGGAACAGTGGCTGAAAAGGCAATGAAAAGCTTTAAAAAGCTAATCAAAAGACTAAAAACTAAGCTCCTAATCTACTCAACTTAAAAGCACTAAGGGGGAAACTAAGTTAAGCAATAACTAAGGAGAAAATAAGCTAAAAACAAGCTTTAAAAGCCCAAAAAGCTGCTGATCTGCTGTTGGTGTCCAAACAGCCCAAATGGTATCTTTTTAGCTTATAAATAAGCTTCAAATAAGGTAAGGGTGCACTACACCTAAACTAAGTAACTAATGGGCATAAAAGAGAACTAAAAAAAACTGAAAATAAGACTTGATAAGCGCTTAAAAAGGACCAACTAGCTGCTGAATAGGGGCTGTTGTGGCAGTTACCTATGGATGCAAGTGGGGTTTTTAAGGACACATACAAGCCACAAAAAGCTACTAGATAAGCTAACACTAATAAGTAGTAATCTAATTACACTACAATTACTAGAGGGTTCCTAAATAGGCTAAAATTAAGCTCCTAAACGGCACTAAAAAAGAGTTAAACCGCCGAATTAAAAAGGTGCAAATGGCAGTTTCAAAAGCAATTTTTACCAACTAAAAAAAAAACTAATAGCAACATAAAACCATTGAATTAAATCTTGACAAAAACTATTTGAACACCAAAATTGGGTCAAAACATGAATTTGACCCAAGAACTACACTAATCCAAACACTACTTGAGGGCAGAAATCACTACTTGAAACTGCTTTTTTTTTTAACTGAATTTAAACAAAAGTTTGTAAAGTGTTTTTATGAAAACTCATTTGTAGTACTTAAACAAAGACTACATAAACTGTTGAAGAACCAAATTAGTACTGAGCTAATGGAAATCAGTAATGAAATTGCATAAACTTGTAAAAAGGGTACAGGACTGAGAATTTAAAATATTACAACTAAAACTGAATTTAAAGATTGACAGTAAAGGAAAATTACAAGTAACTAAAGATGGACTAGAACTTTAATTTCTAGACAAAAACTAAAAACTGAATTAATACTAAAAAAACTGACTTGGGTAGATAAAGACACCTATCACAGCTTTTAGCTCTACTAAGCACATACAAACTGAGAACATTCAAATTAAGCACTAATAATCACATGAACAGTAACTCAACACAGTTGACTTTTTTTTGGAAACTGAAATTAAAGGACTGGCATTGCTCCAATTTAATACATTAACCTTCAAATGACTTAAACAAACTAATTGGAATACTCAAAACAGATTAAAAACTTGAATTGTGATAAGAACAGATTTGGCGGGAAAACTGAAATGGACAGAAACTTGGAATTAATTGCAAAGGAACCTTAAATTACACTTAAATTAACTCATACAAGTCAAATAACTTAAAACCCAGAAAGATTTAACATTCACAAACTAAAAACGATTACATTAAAATTAATAAAAAGGTCTAAAACAAGTGACAGCTTGTTTCTTCTGTCTTCTTTCTCTTTTATAGCTCTCACAAAGCTCTTCTCTTTCATTCTTGGCCATTGATGTGGTCAATTCGATCTTGGCCCTTGATTTCTCATTTTTGGCGCCAAAACGAAAATAGTGGAAAAATCCACTATCTCTGATAACTTGTAGAGGAGGGAGCATTTAATGCATATTGGGATGGTAGAAGCAAAGCTAATATGAACAAAGGTGAGTGAGCCGGAGGTAAGGTGGAGGTGGGGATTTGCAGGGCAGGTGAAGAAGGTGGGAAAAAGGAGGGAAAAAGGTGGGGAGTTGACTGGTTGGTTGACCGGGGTGTATTATTAAGGCAGGGGGTTCAAGGTAGGGGGGTCAAGGGTGTTTTGGCAGGGGTTCAAGGTTCAAAAGGGGTTCAAGGGCCAAGGATTTGGTATTAATTAACAAGGACCATTTTTGCAATTCCACAAAAACCAAGGACCAAATCTGCCATTTTCCAAAGTTAATCAAGAGGACCAATATTGACAAGTTTCAATAGTACAAGGACCATTAAAGATATTTTTAAACTTCCAAGGACTATTTTTGCCAATTTTAAAACTTGAAGGACCAAACTTGTAAATTCTCAAAACTTTTGAAATTTTTCACCAAAGGACTAATTATGACAACTTATGATTTCAAAAGGACCTTTGGTGACTTTTCTTTTAAATTAAGTGCTCAGGGACTATTTCTGCCAATTTTGAAAGTCGGGGGACTGAAACTGCCAATTATGCAAACTTTGTTCGCTTTTAGCTGTTTTTTTACTCATTTTGCATTTAAAACATATAAAACGCAATTTTGAGATATTTTCAGTATTTTGATGCATTTTTGAGTGTTTTTAAATGTTTTGCAGTTCAGATTTGACCAAAAATGATGAGTATTTACACATTCATCAATCCCCCACACTAAAACATTGCTAGTCCCTAGCAATCTTTTGAGAAAACTTAATGGATTTGAATCTCTTTACCAAAAGCCATCACTTCTGGAGTAGCCAATTGTTTCGGTTCAAGTAAGAACCTTGGTACAATGATAACCAAATCATTTTGAGCAAATCACCAGCTTTCAACGGTTTTGATTTGTCTTTACCAGAAGCCGTTTGCTTCGGGACTAGCCAACTCTTAGATAAAATATCTTTGGTGAGTCGATTACCAATCATGGTTTTCCAACTGCCTTTACCACAAGCCATAAACTTGCGGGCTAGCCAACTCTTCACTAATTAAAGATATGGTGAGCTGAACACCATACAATTTTGGGCAAATTGCAAGCCGTCAACGGATTTGAGATATCTTTACCAAGAGCCGTTTGCTCCTGGATTAGCCAATCCTTTTGTTTATTAGACATGGTGGACTGATAACCGTAAGCTGAGTAAGTGCAAAACACTTACTCCAAAAACACTTTTGGCCAAAAATGGGGGAATTGGGCGGTATAATTATAAGATAAAATTCGTGAGAATTCCCCCCCACACTAGAAATGAATATTGCCCTCAATATTCAAAGTACCGGCGGTTAGGCCGAAACTGAGAACGTAAAAGGGAAATACAACGGCCATTATTTGAATTTTTTTTTTTTTTTTTTTTTTTTTATGTTAGAAAACTTATATACAACAGCGGGGGGCAACTCACCCACACTAGGGTGGTAGAAAATAGAAAGAAGTCAGAAATATGGGTGAAAACCCATATGGCATGCTACTGTTTTTGATTCCCGATTCGCTAGCTTGACTCGATCCCCGCATTCATTGGTTCATGGGGAAGCAAAGTGGAAGAGACAATCTCCATCGGACTTTCATTCAAGATGCTTGTATAAACATTGAAGTACGTGAAAGTTCCACACCGATGAGATATACATAGATTCGGCTCAAAAATAATAAATGAAAATGCCGGGGTCAAAGATGGTATCTTCACTCCCGAATGAGTGAAGAAGAGAAGAAGTCACGGGATAGGTGAAGAAAAGAAAGAAATTCATGATGAAAATCATGACTAACTCATCTTCATCCATAGGAGAATCCATAATTTCAGTATTATGAATCTCATCATTTAAGCTCACGTGATCAAGACAAATCCCGGGTGTGTCATGATCAAATTGGAAGTTATCATACTCCGGCGGAGATATGATATGAGTGAGTTCACCGGCGAACTCCTCGTGAAGAGAATCAATCACAAGATGTAAATCTGTGAATTCTTGTTCCACTGTAGACTTATCACTATCCTCAATCTGAGTATCAAAGAGTGGATTCTCAGAAATTAAAGTGAATTCAGAGTCGAATTCAAATAGAGGATTAGTGAGAGTTGTTTTGAATGCTTCAGGAACAAAGTCATCAACATTCTCTATTGGACTGTTGGGATAAGAAGTGAGTGAACGATCATTATATGGGAGACTTTCAATCTCTCCTAGATCGGCTTCGAAATCAAAGAGACCATCGTAACTTTCTGATGAAAGTGGACTGATGTGAGTGAGTTCATCGGTGAACTCCTCAAAAAGATGATCAGCATCAGATTGTGGAAGTGATGCCTCAACATACTCGATGTCTCCATATGATGCACAATCTTCGCTACAATTGGAGAAAGTCTCAAAATGATTTTTTGAACACTCAAGAGGGGAAGAAGAATCATACATATGATCAGAAGTTCCCTGTGACTCTCTCGGGATTGGGACAAGGTTCTCAACACTAGACTTTATGAATTCGTCCGATTCCTTTTCAGGAACAGTGTCAAGATGCTCGTCCCCCATGTTCAGAGAGTGAGTGGGAGCTTCGGGTGTGATAGCAGTTGTTTGAGATGGAATCTCAACTGCTGGGATATCAACTGACTGAGGGAGTTGAGAAATAATATTCTTAAAAGGAATACTCTCCTCGTCATCATCATACATAGCTGCCTTAAGAAATTGGGAACGCCTTAGAGCTGCATGCTCTAGGACTAATAATTCTTCCCTAGATTTGCGAGCCTCTCGTTCTTCGGCTAGCAATTCTCCCATGGTTTTCTCACCACTCACTTGATCCTTAAAGTTTTGAATCATATCATCAAGAGTTTTCATTGCGGTTTCAAAATCTTGGGAAATTTCTTTAGGCAATGGCTCAGGTGGAGTTTGAACCGTATGGTGCTGTGGAGGTTGGAAATTGTCAAAACCGGAAGTATAGTAATTTTGATTCCACGGTTGACATTGAAGATTATCGTGAGGACCTCCACAATTCTCACAACAGTAAAACTGTTGAGTCTGGACTGGTGAATTATATGGATATTGGTCATAACCAAAGTTCTGAGCATCACTGGAAAACTGTTCATAGACAAACGTGTTTCCGGATTGACACTCAAATCCTTGGTGAGGACCTCCACAAAATTCACAGCAGTTATGTTGATTATATGAAGATAAGTCGGGCTGTGGTGGGTAATTGAAAAAGTTTGAGGGGTCGTTAAATGAGTTCGGATTAGGATCATAATCAATTGAATTCCTCGAACCACAAAACAAACAACTCCCGTTCCGAATATCATTACCACACTGTACACACGTACACCAGCGACATGGTGAACCAAAAAGAGGCTCACCACAACCGACACAAGGAATAAACGATTCCATTTGAGAGTTATGAGAAGGAATTGGTTCATTCAAAGAATCAACAAAACCAACATGGTGATCCGAATGACTATCAAGTCTCGAAGAACATTTTGAAAAATCCGGGGGTGGGACAAGTGGTGTGCTCTGAGAGCTAGCAATTTCCACCACTTCCGTTATGGTCTCCGGTTCTGGTTCTTGAGAAACGTGAAGATTAGGCAAATCATTCTTGCTTGTCACTGGTCTAAACTCTGCATGATTGCTTTTAACCGTAAATTGTGAAAGTTTAGGATCAATTTTAGACGGCTTAGGAGCAATTGAGGGTTTAGATCTTTGGATAACCGTAGGTTGGACGTATTTAGCACTTCCATTATCAGAGGGAAGTACCTGGTCCTTTGTCACCCCGGTTTTTCGTTCCATTTCCCTACGCAGAATTAATGGATCATCACGAACAACACGAATTCTTGACATTTGTGATAAAGTATGAAGTTTTTCAACTTCGTTCCAGAATTCGTCGTAGTCGAGAGATTCCATGAGAATAGAAGAAGTTAGAATCAAATGGATAGAGGGTAAAGGGATAAAGAATCAAAAAGGGTAAGAGGGTAAAGAGGAATATTTTTGGTATTTTTGAAAAACATGTTGTAAAAACAGAGAATGAAAATCTTTTTGGGTTTTTGATTTTTAAGATGTTTTTGGATCTTTGGATTTTTATAAGAAAATATAAATACATATAGATGGTATGAACAAGGATTGAATATTCAAATCACTAATCTGCTAAGCGTAAGATAATTAGCACAGCTCCCCGGCAGCGGCGCCAAAAATTTGATCGGTCCCAAACGGTCAGGTTTATCACACAAGTTAACCACTTGTGAATGGTCAACCGTAATAAACTTCAAACAGCTCAGAAACAAATGCAATTAAGATCTGGAGAGTTTAGTGTATCCCCGGGTCGTTAAGTCCCAACGAGGTGTGAACACTGTAATACAACGAATCTGTGATCGGGTGAATATTGAACAGGAAAGGGGTGATGATTGATTAAACTAAGGAAATAAAAGAAAATAAAGACTTTGAAGTCATTTTAATTTTATATTTAAAATCGATTAACGTTTAAAACCTAAAACATATGTTTAAATAAAATTACGTGAACGTACGAAATAAAACGTGAAAATAAAGAAGTAAAATACTTACGGATATGGAAAATAAATTTTTACAATCCTAAGAAACAATTAAACGATCCTAAACTACATCCTAGGGTGTTATAATGCAAAAACGCGAAAACCCGAGCTAATCCCGAGCCTCGAAAGTGAAAAAGATGCAATTTAAGGCTTACAGGAGCGAAACTAATTTTCCTACATTCTAATTGACTAAAAATAATTTTAGGAAAAAGCCGGGTATTTTTTCGACTTTTATTTTATTTATTACGAATTAAAAACTATTTAAACACTAATTAAATGATAAAAAATATTAAACTAATTTGGAAAAATCTGAAAAATTCACAGAAACTACTTTGAGCTTCATTGATCATAGGAAAATTAAAAACTATGGTGGTTGTTTTGGAAAATAAGCTAGAAATAAGCTGAACAAGTGCTTAAAGTAAAACTGCAAAACGTTACTTAAGGAATTAACTATGCAAACTATGACCAATAGAAGACCCAAGGGCAGATGGTGTTGAGGTGTGTGCTGTGTGCGTGGGCAGGCAAGAGGTGCTGGGTTCGAATCCCACCTCCACGTTTTTGGCAATTTATTTTTTTTTCTTTTTGCAAACTAATACTCGAACAAAGTAAGCAATTTTTAGCAACAACTAAACTTAGAAAAGCTTGAAAACAAGCTACTGAACAACTTATTAGTGCAGCAAATCCCACTAAGGGGCTGTTTGGTTGCGGGCTGCTAGAGGCTCAAAAAGGACTCCTAAACTACAATAAGCTTCTAAAAAGCTACAAACAAGCTAAAAGACTAAGCACCATAATCCTAAAACAGCAACTAAGGAACAACGACACCCTAATAAGCAATAACTAAGCACTTAAAAGGCAAATAGGAAAGTAAAAAAAAGACAAAGCTGCTGTTTGGAACAGTGGCTAAAAAGGCAACGAAAAGCTTTAAAAAGCTAATCAAAAGACTAAAAACTAAGCTCCTAATCTACTCAACTTAAAAGCACTAAGGGGGAAACTAAGTTAAGCAATAACTAAGGAGAAAATAAGCTAAAAACAAGCTTTAAAAGCCCAAAAAGCTGCTGATCTGCTGTTGGTGTCCAAACAGCCCAAATGGTATCTTTTTAGCTTATAAATAATCTTCAAATAAGGTAAGGGTGCACTACACCTAAACTAAGTAACTAATGGGCATAAAAGAGAACTAAAAAAAAACTGAAAATAAGACTTGATAAGCGCTTAAAAAGGACCAACTAGCTGCTGAATAGGGGCTGTTGTGGCAGTTACCTATGGATGCAAGTGGGGTTTTTAAGGACACATACAAGCCACAAAAAGCTACTAAATAAGCTAACACTAATAAGTAGTAATCTAATTACACTACAATTACTAGATGGTTCCCAAATAGGCTAAAATTAAGCTCCTAAACGGCACTAAAAAAGAGTTAAACCGCCGAATTAAAAAGGTGCAAATGGCAGTTTCAAAAGCAATTTTTACCAACTAAAAAAAAAACTAATAGCAACATAAAACCATTGAATTAAATCTTGACCAAAACTATTTGAAAACCAAAATTGGGTCAAAACATGAATTTGACCCAAGAACTACACTAATCCAAACACTACTTGAGGGCAGAAATCACTACTTGAAACTGCTTTTTTTTTAACTGAATTTAAACAAAAGTTTGTAAAGTGTTTTTATGAAAACTCATTTGTAGTACTTAAACAAAGACTACATAAACAGTTGAAGAACCAAATTAGTACTGAACTAAAGGAAATCAGTAATGAAATTGCATAAACTTGTAAAAAGGGTACAGGACTGAGAATTTAAAATATTACAACTTAAACTGAATTTAAAGATTGACAGTAAAGGAAAAGTACAAGTAACTAAAGATGGACTAGAACTTTAATTTCTAGACAAAAACTAAAAACTGAATGAAAACTAAAAAAACTGACTTGGGTAGATAAAGACACTTATCACAGCTTTTAGCTCTACTAAGCACATACAAACTGAGAACATTCAAATTAAGCACTAATAAGCACATGAACAGTAACTCAACACAGTTGACTTTCTTTGACTTTTTTTTGGAAACTGAAATTAAAGGACTGGCATTGCTCCAATTTAATACATTAACCTTCAAATGACTTAAACAAACTAATTGGAATACTCAAAACAGATTAAAAACTTGAATTGTGATAAGAACAGATTTGGCGGGAAAACTGAAATGGACAGAAACTGGGAATTAATTGCAAAGGAACCTTAAATTACACTTAAATTAACTCATACAAGTCAAATAACTTAAAACCCAGAAAGATTTAACATTCACAAACTAAAAACGATTACATTAAAATTAATAAAAAGGTCTAAAACAAGTGACAGCTTGTTTCTTCTGTCTTCTTTCTCTTTTATAGCTCTCATAAAGCTCTTCTCTTTCATTCTTGGCCATTGATGTGGTCAATTCGATCTTGGCCCTTGATTTCTCATTTTTGGCGCCAAAACGAAAATAGTGGAAAAATCCACTATCTCTGATAACTTGTAGAGGAGGGAGCATTTAATGCATACTGGGTTGGTAGAAGCAAAGCTAATATGAACAAAGGTGAGTGAGCCGGAGGTAAGGTGGAGGTGGGGATTTGCAGGGCAGGTGAAGAAGGTGGGAAAAAGGAGGGAAAAAGGTGGGGAGTTGACTGGTTGGTTGACCGGGGTGTATTATTAAGGCAGGGGGTTCAAGGTAGGGGGTCAAGGGTGTTTTGGCAGGGGTTCAAGGTTCAAAAGGGGTTCAAGGGCCAAGGATTTGGTATTAATTAACAAGGACCATTTTTGCAATTCCACAAAAACCAAGGACCAAATCTGCCATTTTCCAAAGTTAATCAAGAGGACCAATATTGACAAGTTTCAATAGTACAAGGACCATTAAAGATATTTTTAAACTTCCAAGGACTATTTTTGCCAATTTTAAAACTTGAAGGACCAAACTTGTAAATTCTCAAAACTTTTGAAATTTTTCACCAAAGGACTAATTATGACAACTTATGATTTCAAAAGGACCTTTGGTGACTTTTATTTTAAAATAAGTGCTCAGGGACTATTTCTGCCAATTTTGAAAGTCGGGGGACTGAAACTGCCAATTATGCAAACTTTGTTCGTTTTTAGCTGTTTTTTTTTACTCATTTTCCATTTAAAACATATAAAACGCAATTTTGAGATATTTTCAGTATTTTGATGTATTTCTGAGTGTTTTTAAATGTTTTGCAGTTCAGATTTGACCAAAAATGATGAGTATTTACACACTCATCACCACCCTAAGCCAATCTGAAGTATGATCCTCCTTTATTATTATTATTATCATTATCATCATTATTATCATCATTATTATCCTTATTATCATTATTATTATTATTATTATTATTATTATTATTATTATCATCATTATTATTATTATTATTATGGTGATTATTATATTTTTATTATTATTATTATTATTATTATTATTATTATTATTATTATTATTATTATTATTATTATTATTATTATTATTATCATCATCATTATCATCATCATTATCATTATCATTATCATTATCATTATTATCATTATCATTATCATTATTATTATCATTATCATCATTATTATTATCATTATTATTATCATTATTATCATTATTATTATCATTATCATCATTATTATCATCATTATTATTATCATTATCATCATTATCATCATCATTATTTTTTTTATCATTATTATTATCATTATTATTATTTTTTTTTTATAAACATCACTTTATTAAAAACTCAAAAGGATTTACAAGAAATTAGTGGGAAGCCGAGAAACCGACTGGGCCCCCACTCCTCTAGCAATAGCAAAACTAATACGATTAAAGATGTGAACCGCAGCACGCGCCCCAATGTCTTGAGTCAAGGAGAAAAGTCGAATACGCTTTAGTAAGGTTACGGCCTCTTTCTCAAGTTCTCCAAAAGAAGAAAAAGAAAAGGGGAGGAACCCGTATCCGATATCTGCGCATTTAACCTCATACTTGACACGTTTACGCTGTGCAGCCTCACTAACCGCACGTCCTGGCACAAAATCAAGCAGCCCCGATTGTGTCAAAGGAGACGAACCTATAAGATCAACACAAACATCACGCCCGCCATCCCAAGAATAAAGCAATATATCAGCCGGTCGCAAGGGTCTGTCCATATCTCCATGAAGCCCAATATCCACCTCCTTACGAACAAAAATCCCGGATCGAGAGCATATATCAACAAGGACATCACGCACAATGTTTTGCCGATGTTTGATACCGAAAATACCCGCACATGAAACTGCATGATCCCCATAAATATCTCCGGTAAAAACCTTAGAACATGCCGAGCAAGGTACCTGAACAGTGAAAGGGGAACACCTAGTCGATAACACAACACACAACGATAAGTCCTGGCGTTCAAAGTCTGTCCCAATCCAGATATATTAGCCACCCTAAGCCAATCTGAAGTATGATCCTCCTTTAGTGAGCTCCATAGCGCCACCTATCGAGGAGATAGATGGAACGTAGATTCAACATTTTGGGTAACCCGATCGAAGTATATATCTGCCAATTTCTTCATAAGTTTGGGGGCAGCGACCTCGCTAGGGTTACTCAAAAGGTCAATATCCATATTCGCATTAAAAGTACATAGAGCATCATCAAAAGTGTAACACCCCCAAATTTGGCACAGCGGAAGCATTCAGGTCGTGAGGTGCTACTAATTGGTATCATGACACAAAGTATAGAACAACAGTTTTACATAAAGAAATTTTATAAACAAATGTATAAAGTTTACATTATTCAAAATTAGTGCAGAAATACAGGCCCATAATAATAATAAAGCGGTCCCAAATATTGTTAAAGTATCCTATGACCATGCCATGCCATGCCAAAAGCCTCCAAAGTAAGTTGTCGCGCTAAACCGGAAAATACATGCTAAAAATGTCAACACGAGGTTGGTGAGTTCATAGGTTTGCAAATAAATTAGTAAATCAGTTTTGTTGTGCAATGATAAATCAGTAGGACATATGTATAAGTAATAGTGTTGAGCAAGTAGTAAAATGAAATGCAATCCAGGTCATGTAATCCACATCATGAAATCCGACCACCACGTGGTCCCGTGCACAATAGGAATCCAATCAGTTATTATCGCAAACCAGCTGGAGCTAAACTATTGGATAAATGAAATCTGTCAACCAGTCCCAAAGACTGTTGGCTAAATGTAATCATAGGTATCCAACCAGTCCCGAAGACTGTTGGCTAAATGAAATATGTCAACCACTATAAACACTCATGCACACAATTACATACACATATATGTCCAAAATTGAAATATTATGAATTTTAGCACAGCGAAAGAAATAATGTTATTGTAATGATAATTGAATAAATGAATAAGTTATTTAGCGAAGCACATAAATTTTTCAAGAATCAAGTCATTTGCAAATATTGGAATTTAGTAAACAAGCATGTATTCTCCCCCAAAAGTGTTTTCAAAACAAGTAAAGTAGGGGTCATGAACTCACCTCGATGTGAAAGCAATGCAAAGATCATAACTAACACGACTGGCATCAAGAAGCATAACACAACATGTAAAACCCTAAAACCGTAGACGTGTTAAAAGACCATAATACCCTCGATCAAATAATCGGTAACATTAAATGAGCTCGTTAATTACGTTGGACATTTAATTATAATGGTTACACAATACATTGAAAATAAAAAAAAATACCTTTAATATACTGATGAACATAACACATTTAAATGTCCCATGGACTTTACTTAATATGTTTATTAAACAAAATAAATATTGTTACAAGGTTGAAATGGAAGGCAAATCAAATGAGATTTGGTCACCCATTCGTTCCCCCATTCACGGCCAAAATGACCACCCTTTCAACCCCACATCTTTGACAAATATAACTCATTCTTATCCCTTATATCTCCCATATAATCTCATTCAAATCATATCACACTACAAGAAAAATAATATACGGCAAAACATTCTCCCTCTCCTCTCTTTCTGTCGACAAAACACAGCCAAGGTAAGGCTCTCGAGACCCCTTTCAATGCTTGATATTCATGATTTTCCCATGTATTGATTTGGTTGGTGTGGCTTTGTTGGTGGCTGCTGTCGTGGGGATTTAAACACAAGGTAGTGAATCGTTTTGCTCCGTTTGGTCTTGTCTCTTCTCCTTTGTGTCTTGACTACAAGGTACTACTCCTGGTCTCGTTATTCTTTTGTTACTTAACCTGGTCGAGCCTTGGTTCACTTTTCATGCGCTTGGTTGTTGTATAACATATCATTTAAACGGCTACTAAGACTAACAAGATTACCTAACATGGAACTACAAGAAATAATAAAACAAGAGGCTTTGATTAATGTCAAGATCATGCTAGCAAAACTGTTTTTGGTTTCCTCTTTGTCGTGGGTTCTTGAGCAGCCTAGGTCGACTTCTTCTTAATTCACATAAACATACAATCTAATGTGTATATAAACCAGTAGTATGTTGCATAAGTTTTAGTTGTGTTATGCGTTAAAGAGGACCATTGAATAACTAGATATACATGTCGACATACACTTTATAAAACATGATTTCTGGTCGTGGCTTTTATACCTTTTATACGCATGGTTTGTGTCCTGCTAATATGTCGTATAAATCATAATAAGTGGCTAAACTAATCAAGGTTTTAGGTTACATGAAATAATGAGTTTAACACGTAAGAACTTATATATTCGAATCAAGAGCTAGGCGTGGGGCTGAGTGGTCTCAAAAGTCATATGTATGAATTATAATATTGTCTCATAAAATGGTAAGTAGCCATGCATTTTTACGTAGTATGTCACTCAAAGGACGAAAAGAATGGAAGTAGAATTGGTGTGACCTACCATGTGCATGATTAGGAGCATTTGCATAAAGTGATAGATGATATGTAGTGCATGATTAGGAGCATTTGCAATATTGATAGTTTTGACCCTAAGCTTGTATAACTTGTCGTAACTGACCCTTAAACTATGATAATACTTATTCTCATCATTTTAACTTAAATTGACTTTAATTATATCATTAATGACTAAACCTACTAATTATGAAATCTTGCCTAAAATATAAAGTTACTTAAAATAGAAAGCTACTTAAAATGGAAAGATTACTAAAAGTGGAAACCTGCTAAAAATGGAAAGCCGTCTAAAACGAGTAATCTGATTCTTAATAAGCGTTATCTAATTCATAGATTCCGGACGGCGAGATTGATTTGTCTTACGACTTTACTTTCCTATTTGGCTTGCTTCGAATAAGGTACAGATATTCTATCCCTTTTCAGTAGGGATTTCGTATGACTTGCTGGTCCTTTGACTTTATTCACTTATGATATTTCGTTGCTATGATTCATTGCTATTGACCTTCTAATATTGAACCATTGCTATTGACCCCTCTGTTACTGAACCTCTGTTATTGAACTACTATTACTGAACCTTTGTTATTGACCTCTGTAACTGAACCTTTGATATTGAACCTCTGTTACTGAACCCTTGATATTGGACTTAAATTTGGACTATTGTTATGAACCTCTTAATTGTGACCTACTGATATTGAACCTCTGATTATGATGACTGATATATATTGCTACACTGTGGACCTTTGTTTGACCCTTTGGATTTATACCCGAGCCAAATTCTGTTAACTAGTCATGGAGGTACCATGACCGTGTCATTAATGCACCAATGGCATGACTCCAGTGTGTACGAGTGATGTTACACACCGTCCCTTTCTGTTATCTGATTATGAGCTCGATATATATTGTATGGCCACTATTTGTCTGCAGGAGCGTATAGATGCATCCTAGATCTGTACTGTACTGTTACTGATATATATATTATTCTGGTGATGTGGTGCGTGTGTACAATACAGCCCCTCACAGTCTGGGAACTAGCTACTCCACTGGTTACTGAGGTCTCCCCTCCTATTGTCTGGTATTCTGAGGTCACCCCTCCCAATACGATGGTACTACTGATTACTGGGCTGCTATTGCCACTACTGATATTACTGTACTGTATTGTTGGCTCAGGATAGATTTCTGACAACCCTTACACTGTTGATATACTTATTGATAACGCTACACGCGTCGTTCGGGGTCAAAGGAACTTCCTTTTCTTCGAGCAAGTTTTATAACACCCTAGGCAGTGAACCTAATCGTTGTAGTGTAGTAATTAGGGTAAGCCACGGGTATTGATATCGTTCTCTAGGGGAATAGGAATGCTAGTAGGGAGTTACTACGCTAAGGTTAAGGTTGAGGAAGATTATTTTTTATCTTTTTATATTTTATGAAAATGGAAAGGTACGAATCTCGGGTATTGGATTTGGGGGGGGGGGGTTGGTATTTCTACCGATTACTCTACTATTATCTAATTATCTAAACTAAGGTTGTGGGAGTCTATGTCTAATTAATGTGTGCTCGTATGATAGTTTAAAGATGTGTTTACTTAGTTTGTATTACTCCTTAATTATCTCCTATTGATGGTTGAGTGTCACGTCTTATTCCTAGTTGCGTTGTGTGTCTAAAGTTGTAGGGTATGCGTTTCTCCCTAACTCTTTGAACATACCAAAGGGTCTTGTCTACAAACCCACTAGAGATTATAGACTCCTACTCTAAGGCGCTCTTCGGATGGTTTAGCCTACAATCACTCAGGTAATTATACTCTAAGGTTCACAAAGATGAATCAAGCATTAAGTGCACAACGGATGACCTATCGCATTACTAGATCATAAATCAACTAAGATAAGAAACAACCAATCAATATTCAATAATTAAGTTTCATACTTCCTAAGCAAACACACAAATAAATTAGCCGGACATGGAGAACATGCAAGCATACACACGAATAATCAAAGACATAATTGAATTAATGAAGCAAAGACTTATCTTGATGTATAATAGGGTTAAAAACCCTAAAATACTGTACAAGACACCTTAGGTTCGGTTTTAGGTTTTTACTCCAAAGACTCTCCACACAAAGACTGAAAAATTCGGATTCTATATATAAGATTACAATTGCGACGGCGTCACCTTATGTTTAGTGACGCCGTCGTGTCGCCGCCATTAGGGTTTCGTCTTGGCCACGTTAACCTTGCGACGGCGTCACCTTATGTCCGTGACGCCGTCCTCTTCAGCTTCTGACGTCGTCTGGATTGCATCTAGGCCGTCTGAGTAGCGACGGCCTACTCTTTCACCACTAGACGCCGTCTCTTGAAAATACGAGTTTTGAGTTCTGTCCCGTCACAATAATTTTGGGACGGCGTCACCAATAGCACCTGACGCCGTTGCCTTCTAACTTCAGCAACTGTGAGTGCCTTGATTTCGACTTTGGCCATTTTCTTCATATATTCGCGCCTTTCCGTCCAAATAAGTGCCATTCCAGCATTTTGCCTTCACGAAACCTAAAAAGTGAAAAGGAACGATATTAAGCAATAACGGATACAAAAGTGATCAAATAAGGACTTAAACGACCCCTCAAAATGGTACCTTTTAAAACCTTATCAAATATCCCTACACTTGTTATTTGCTTGTCCTCAAGCAAATGTGCTTTTAGCCAATTAATTTATAAGTTAGGGGTCATGAAGCATTAATTCAAAACGGTCCACAACACATATAAGCCCCGCAAAAGTCATAACAAGCACGGAAATTACATACTAGCACCTCACATGGGGTGTTTGGATACTCACATCTCTCTCGGGTGTATATATGAAACATAACAAAATAGGAAATGGAAGATAAACACTCATTAACCGGTCCTAGTACATAGATTACCATAGGCTTGAGAATAGATCAAACCTCCATCGCTTTGGCGTAAGCACCTAGGAAAGACTATCAAAGAGGTCTTTTAAAGGGTTGTAAGGTTAGGCTTACGGTAGGGAAACAAGGGTTTGGTGGGATAGGCTATTTAGTGGTGGCAAGTCAAAAATCTCTATGTTAAATGCATATGAAGAATGGCGTTGCTAAGCCAAGACTCGACACTCTAAACTCTAGATAACTGAAATAAACAAACATAAATTTAAAGGATAGATGTAGGATGGTAGCCCGTTTTTTTTTTTTTTTTTTTTTTTTTTTTTTTTATTTTTTATTTTTTTTAATTTTTTTATCACTCTATTGTTTTTTTTTTCTTTTTCTCTTTTTCTATTTTTTTTTCTTTTTCTATTTTTTTCGATTTTTTTTTTTTTTTCATACACTTTTACTCTACCATCCTCTATGGTAACATCAAAATGATAGGGATTTATAGGCGCATCCCTACACTTGAGTTTTTATTACTCTAACACTAATTTGACCCGATTTGAAAAGATTAAAACACTTGGGGTACATTATTACGCAAACAAAAGGAATTTGAATTTAACGTTCCCTTCCCGTCATTTCATAAACTTTAACTTTTCCCATGAATCCCAATCATCCCAAAACTGTATACAAAGGATATGACTCGACTTAGCAACTTATGCAAGCAACCAGATAATTGAACTAAGGGTTTTGGGTGATAACAATAATGCACTAAAAGTGAGTGCATATAGGGTAGGCTAAGGCGATTTGGGTGTATATTTGGGGGTGGGGTGTAAACAATGCTCTTCATTGATATTCCGGGAAAACCGAAATATCACGAGAACCGCGAAAAGGATAGGCTCTGAGGGGTTAACTAGGGGTATCGTGTACTAAAGATGAGTACAACGCAAAGGGTGTGGGGGAATTACTCAACCAAAGTGGAAGAAGTAATTATATTACAGGTATCAAACAAGGGTTATCCTAATGCCTCTTATCATTTAGTTATTCCTAACTACACAAGTGTAGCCTCACTTGCGATCTCGGAATGCATCACAAAACAAGTTCTAGAATCTATTATACTACCGGTTCACACTCTAAGCATTAAAGATGAATGCTTTAATTCCTACTAATCTAAGGGCGATCCTCACATTTTGGGTGGAATTTGGGTGGTAAAGGGTTTTTGTGCTAGTCATGCAACTTCCTATCCGTGAGACGCTTTTGTTAAGACTAATGGCCCACTCCTATATGTCATGAAAAATTTTAAATTTGGTGCCAAAATTACCCTAACCGACATTTTCTCATGGTTTATTACACAATCACAATTGGACGAAACAAATAATCAAGGATAAGCATAGTTTCAAAGTTCCCGTTTTATTTTCCCTCCCTACACTTAAACTGAACATTGTCCCCAATGTTCCCCGAAAGTATCAAAGTTATGATAATGGAAGGTAATTAAAAACGAAAGAAACTAATACTCCCCTGATTAGCTCGGTAGGATCCGTGTAAAGTGGTGGTTAAATCCTTTTCCAAGAAGAATTATTGCGTGAAAAGCTCCTTCCAATCTTATGTAACTTCTTCTTGACAAACTAAACCTGCACACTTGAAGAGAACAAACGAAACCTTCGCGTAAAATCGGCGGTAATAATATATATAAGACTCGATTTAAACTAGGATATAATGCTTGTGGAATGGATGTTTACAGAATTTCTAAGAAAATTAAGACCTGGAAAATTCCAAAAATTTATAAGTAGCTCAGAAAACGAGAAAAAAGTAATCTGTTGTTTTTACTCCTTTCTGACGCCGTCAGGTTGCGATCCTGACGCCGTCAGGTTATCCTGACAAAAACTGGTCTGCGATTTTCTGGAAAAAATTCTGGAAAATTTACATCTTTAGAATCTGAAAAAATTTCTGCAAAACATCCATTATGACTCGATACAAGCATTTGACTCGAACAAACACACATATATATCTTTTAATTAATTGTTATTCTCATGTTCACGTTTCTTTTGAAGACGTGTGTAATAAAAGATATACGACACACAAATGAAAATGAAAAACAAATACACATGGGTTGCCTCCCAAGAAGCGCTTGTTTTTGTTCAAGTCACGAGCCTAACTCTACCCTTATTTAACAGATAAAGGGGAAGTTTTTCCTACACTTAAGTTTAAGTGCGTGTGATAGTAGCAATACACACCCTTAGGGTGGAAATTTGCTACGTGAGGAGAGGGTGATGGGTGATTTATGTGCTCAAAGGAGTGTGCTCCATTCATTATAACCTTACCTAATTCAATTGGTGTAGCGGGTGAATCAAATCTCTCTCCTAAAAATGGATCATCTTCCATCAACTTCAAAAGATTCTTAGTTAAGGATCCATCTTGACCTAATAAACCCGGTTTAAACCCATATTGTTTCTTGTTATCAACCATGAATGGGTGATATAAGTGTGTAAGGTCATGGGTTACTCCTATATTAGCTTCCACTCTACATGGCCTAGAATCTACCACCTTTATCAAGTAACTACCCGGACTATCTATTTTGATGGGTGGATTGGGGCCTAATTCAATTCCAAGATTCACATCTAAAGACGGAACATTGGGTAAGGTTTTTGGTTGAGGCTCCGGTTCATCAAAATTAGGAACTTCCCTAGGACTAAGAGAGAGGTCATGACAACAAGCATCTAAACCTACATTCTCTAGTGGCGTTTGGTCCAAAGGTTCTACAATTGGGGTTCCTATAGTCTCTTTTACTACTTCCGGGTAAGTCATAGGTGGTGTGTGTTTCTCAAGTGATGGTAGGACTTGTGGGTTATCCGAAGGGATTGGATTTTCTACTCTATCCTCCACCTTATCAAGATCACCTATGTATTCATTTTGTACTGTGGTAGCGCCTAACCATGACATGCACCTTGGTACCTCAACTCTAATCATCTCCTTCCTAAACAACCTTTCCGACCGAAGTTTCCAAATTGAAAATAGGTCTAAAGATTCGTTTTTTGGGTCCCATGTTCCACTTCTAAATTGGGCGTGAATCTCAAAAGTTTCCCATGCATTTCGAACACCACGTCCCCAAATATCCCCATCCGCTACATAGTCAAGTCTCCTTTGGGTTTCGTGGGCGATACGAGTGTAAAAGAATTGTAGTGGAAATAGTAAATCAATACCATGATAAAGGACTTTTTGTAATAAATATTTAATTCGAGTCCACGCCTCAGGAAAGGATTCATCATGATGTTGCTGGAACCTCAAGATCTCATTTTGGAGTGGAAAGGGTAGATTATGTAGTAAATTTTGTTGATTGGGTGAAAGTTTTGGCAGATTCGCGTTCTCCATAACGGCTAACGGAATAGTCAATGAAAATGGTTACGAACAAAGGTCACGAAGAAGGGGGATAGACTAAGAGAAAGCTAAAAATGAGAAAAAAGTTTACTTGATAGGAATCAAGCAAAGAACCTAAACGCGGTGGACTACTAACTAGCTATTCTATTCCCCGGCAACGGCGCCAAAAACTTGATAACGCTACACGCGTCGTTCGGGGTCAAAGGAACTTCCTTTTCTTCGAGCAAGTTTTATAACACCCTAGGCAGTGAACCTAATCGTTGTAGTGTAGTAATTAGGGTAAGCCACGGGTATTGATATCGTTCTCTAGGGGAATAGGAATGCTAGTAGGGAGTTACTACGCTAAGGTTAAGGTTGAGGAAGATTATTTTTTATCTTTTTATATTTTATGAAAATGGAAAGGTACGAATCTCGGGTATTGGATTTGGGGGGGGGTTGGTATTTCTACCGATTACTCTACTATTATCTAATTATCTAAACTAAGGTTGTGGGAGTCTATGTCTAATTAATGTGTGCTCGTATGATAGTTTAAAGATGTGTTTACTTAGTTTGTATTACTCCTTAATTATCTCCTATTGATGGTTGAGTGTCACGTCTTATTCCTAGTTGCGTTGTGTGTCTAAAGTTGTAGGGTATGCGTTTCTCCCTAACTCTTTGAACTTACCAAAGGGTCTTGTCTACAAACCCACTAGAGATTATAGACTCCTACTCTAAGGCGCTCTTCGGATGGTTTAGCCTACATACACTCAGGTAATTATACTCTAAGGTTCACAAAGATGAATCAAGCATTAAGTGCACAACGGATGACCTATAGCATTACTAGATCATAAATCAACTAAGATAAGAAACAACCAATCAATATTCAATAATTAAGTTTCATACTTCCTAAGCAAACACACAAATAAATTATCCGGACATGGAGAACATGCAAGCATACACACAAATAATCAAAGACATAATTGAATTAATGAAGCAAAGACTTATCTTGATGTAAGATAGGGTTAAAAACCCTAAAATACTGTACAAGACACCTTAGGTTCGGTTTTAGGTTTTTACTCCAAAGACTCTCCACACAAAGACTGAAAAATTCGGATTCTATATATAAGATTACAATTGCGACGGCGTCACCTTATGTTTAGTGACGCCGTCGTGTCGCCGCCATTAGGGTTTCGTCTTGGCCACGTTAACCTTGCGACGGCGTCACCTTATGTCCGTGACGCCGTCCTCTTCAGCTTCTGACGTCGTCTGGATTGCATCTAGGCCGTCTGAGTAGCGACGGCCTACTCTTTCACCACTAGACGCCGTCTCTTGAAAATACGAGTTTTGAGTTCTGTCCCGTCACAATAATTTTGGGACGGCGTCACCAATAGCACCTGACGCCGTCGCCTTCTAACTTCAGCAACTGTGAGTGCCTTGATTTCGACTTTGGCCATTTTCTTCATATATTCGCGCCTTTCCGTCCAAATAAGTGCCATTCCAGCATTTTGCCTTCACGAGACCTAAAAAGTGAAAAGGAACGATATTAAGCAATAACGGATACAAAAGTGATCAAATAAGGACTTAAACGACCCCTCAAAATGGTACCTTTTAAAACCTTATCACTTATATTGTACCATCTGTTTACCCCAACGCACCATATTCTGTATTGACTGCCCGTTACCCTGTACCCTTATGTGACTTATTCTTCTACTATTCCATTCACGTACCGGGTTATTATGTGATTATTGAATTTGATTATGCTTTTACATGTTTTACATGACTATCGTTTGCCCTGCTACTATATGGTTTATATGTGATTGTCTGAATCACCTACCGTCATGCTAATAACTGACCAACCGCTTATCATACTGTTATGTGACTCTTCGATTGGTCTGGTGATCATGCTTGTGTGAAAGCAGTTAGGTTATCTGTTTATCATGTGTATCTTCGTACAGGTATGTTCATGGGCTATGATTATCCGTTAGTATTCTTGTCTGCTGATGGTTTACCCGCTATGTTATATATCTACTTATACTATTGTCTGATTTGGTAAATGGTTTATCGTATGTGGTCTGGCTTGTTGACTTGTTTAGTTGCTGTACTAGGACCTTGTTTAGATAATTCATACAGTTATAATGTTCGTTCTGTATTCCTACTTGATACATGTGACTACTGTATTTTTGACTACTGTTAGTACTTCCACTGTTATGATACTGGTTAAGTTAGTAACTGTAAATTATTCGACTTGGGTGAATGATCACTTTCTAATTAGATGCTTCCGCTAGCTTTTGGACTTCCGTTTGGCCTATATGTACTCTGACTTCCTGATTCATTGTATGCCTGGTTATTTAGATGTGCTTTCGTATATGTCATCAATGTGTTATGTGCTTTGTCCTCCTCTATTATCTGTTCCTTCTGGATATCTGTATAATTGTGTTTCTGCAGGAATCCTCATCGACTCATTGTTTCCTTTTCGTTACGACATTGTTATTGTTTCCTCTGTTTCATTTTGTATTTCTGATTCTGTTTAGCTTTCGTTTTGTTATATCTGTTCACTGGGCTTTTTAAGCTCAGCCGCATTTCTTTTCCTGCGGCAGGTTTTAGGTTTGAAGATGGGCTTTGATGGGCTGAGAGTTGGATTATCTGAGTGGGCCAACCCTAGTTACATATTATTTTGGACTTATTTTGAAGAGCTTTTGTTTGGAGATTTCATTTCACTTTTTGATATGTTATTTTTAAGTCTTCAGCTTGTAAAGATTTTAATTGTATGTTCTGATATGACACCAGAATGTGACACTTCTGCCCTTGTCGGGTTGGGGTGTTACAATTATGGTATCAGAGCAAAGGTTTCGTCTTGTTGACCTTAAGATTGACCTGTGAGGATTGGGTAGACATTAGTTTTTCGTCTGTTCTGATATCTTTCGATTCATTTTGATTGTCGTTTAGATTTGACTTCGGTATTCTTTTGTCTTCACTGATTTGGCCTTCTTCTTTTCGCATCGAATTTTGTCTTCGCACATCTGGTTGTCGATCGTTAGATGGAGACTACCCGTGGAGCCGAAGAAGATGGTGCCGACCCTGCGTTGCTGCAACAGTCCCTGAGCTGGAGAGGTTCGGGAAACAGAAGCCACACCCGACTGCCGTGCTGCTGGAGACATCAGGATACTGCTGGAGGAAGCTGGACGGATCAACCAAAGACGCAAAAGACGGATACAAGATTCAACCGGTGGCTGAGAAGGTTCATCTACTTCATATGATTTGGGCGCGACTTGTGTTACTCTGATTCGTTTGTCATGCGTTTTGAGGCGGTTTGATATCTTGCTATGTGATTTTGATCGGCATTACTTTTCTTTGATTCGTTCAGAACTCGGTTTGAATCATGAAGTTTTATCGTTTAGCATTCTGGTATATCTCAGCTTTTCTTTTTGGACCGACAGTAATGAGTCATGGGCAACCGTTTTGTGCAAGTTGGTGGCCTTCTTTTCTTTTGTAGTATGGTAAGTTGTTTGATGTGTTATATGCTACGTGAATGTGTATCTGGTCTGCTCTGGTACGTTACTTGCAACCCCTTTATTATCTGTTTTATTGTGATATTGGTTATGTGGTTTGCCATGACCCGAGACAGAATATGATGACAATAAGAACTTGTTATGTGATGCAAGTATTATGACGCCTGATCAACGTGATAATACCGAGATCATATAATTTGAATTTATTGAAATCATACGACGTCTTGGGAAATTCCTGGGTTAGGTACGTGAATGGACTAGGACTTATATCCGTCATCCTTTGATCCTCATATTCATTGAAAATTCTGTACCTCTTTACGAGATTCTCACCGACAGCTGTTATGTATAAGTTCTGTACGCTTGGGAACTGAAATCGTTATAATTTGTGTGAAGCTACGGATTGCTACGACTGCCTTAAACTCGTACGTCTCTGTCTACCTCTGCGACTTCAATTTTCGAGGACGAAAATTTTCTTTTAGAGGGGAAGAGTTGTAAAACCCTAAAACTATAGACGTGTTAAAAGACCATAATACCCTCGATCAAATAATCGGTAACATTATATGAGCTCGTTAATTACGTTGGACATTTAATTATAATGGTTACACAATACATTGAAAATAAAAAAAATACCTTTAATATACTGATGAACATAACACATTTAAATGTCCCATGGACTTTACTTAATATGTTTATTAAACAAAATAAATATTGTTACAAGGTTGAAATGGAAGGTAAATCAAATGAGATTTGGTCACCCATTCTTTCCCCCATTCACGGCCAAAATGACCACCCTTTCAACCCCACATCTTTGACAAATATAACTCATTCTTATCCCTTATATCTCCCATATAATCTCATTCAAATCATATCACACTACAAGAAAAATAATATACGGCAAAACATTCTCCATCTCCTCTCTTTCTGTCGACAAAACACAGCCAAGGTAAGGCTCTCGAGACCCCTTTCAATGCTTGATATTCATGATTTTCCCATGTATTGATTTGGTTGGTGTGGCTTTGTTGGTGGCTGCTGTCGTGGGGATTTAAACACAAGGTAGTGAATCGTTTTGCTCCGTTTGGTCTTGTCTCTTCTCCTTTGTGTCTCGACTACAAGGTACTACTCATGGTCTCGTTATTCTTTTGTTACTTAACCTGGTCGAGCCTTGGTTCACTTTTCATGCGCTTGGTTGTTGTATAACATATCATTTAAACGGCTACTAAGACTAACAAGATTACCTAACATGGAACTACAAGAAATAATAAAACAAGAGGCTTTGATTAATGTCGAGATCATGCTAGCAAAACTGTTTTTGGTTTCCTCTTTGTCGTGGGTTCTTGAGCAGCCTAGGTCGACTTCTTCTTAATTCACATAAACATACAATCTAATGTGTATATAAACCAGTAGTATGTTGCATAAGTTTTAGTTGTGTTATGCGTTAAAGAGGACCATTGAATAACTAGATATACATGTCGACATACACTTTATAAAACATGATTTCTGGTCGTGGCTTTTATACCTTTTATACGCATGGTTTGTGTCCTGCTAATATGTCGTATAAATCATAATAAGTGGCTAAACTAATCAAGGTTTTAGGTTACATGAAATAATGAGTTTAACACGTAAGAACTTATATATTCGAATCAAGAGCTAGGCGTGGGGCTGAGTGGTCTCAAAAGTCATATGTATGAATTATAATATTGTCTCATAAAATGGTAAGTAGCCATGCATTTTTACGTAGTATGTCACTCAAAGAACGAAAAGAATGGAAGTAGAATTGGTGTGACCTACCATGTGCATGATTAGGAGCATTTGCATAAAGTGATAGATGATATGTAGTGCATGATTAGGAGCATTTGCAATATTGATAGTTTTGACCCTAAGCTTGTATAACTTGTCGTAACTGACCCTTAAACTATGATAATACTTATTCTCATCATTTTAACTTAAATTGACTTTAATTATATCATTAATGACTAAACCTACTAATTATGAAATCTTGCCTAAAATATAAAGTTACTTAAAATAGAAAGCTACTTAAAATGGAAAGATTACTAAAAGTGGAAACCTGCTAAAAATGGAAAGCCGTCTAAAACGAGTAATCTGATTCTTAATAAGCGTTATCTAATTCATAGGTTCCGGACGGCGAGATTGATTTGTCTTACGACTTTACTTTCCTATTTGGCTTGCTTCGAATAAGGTACAGATATTCTATCCCTTTTCAGTAGGGATTTCTCATGACTTGCTGGTCCTTTGACTTTATTCGCTTATGATATTTCGTTGCTATGATTCCTTGCTATTGACCTTCTAATATTGAACCATTGCTATTGACCCCTCTGTTACTGAACCTCTGTTATTGAACTACTATTACTGAACCTTTGTTATTGACCTCTGTAACTGAACCTTTGATATTGAACCTCTGTTACTGAACCCTTGATATTGGACTTAAATTTGGACTATTGTTATGAACCTCTGAATTGTGACCTACTGATATTGAACCTCTGATTATGATGACTGATATATATTGCTACACTGTGGACCTTTGTTTGACCCTTGGATTTATACCCGAGCCAAATATTGTTAACTAGTCATGGAGGTACCATGACCGTGTCATTGATGCACCAATGGCATGACTCCAGTATGTACGAGTGATGTTACACACCGTCCCTTTCTGTTATCTAATTATGAGCTCGATATATATTGTATGGCCATATTTGTCTACGGGGGCGTATGGATGCATCCTAGATCTGTACTGTATTGTTACTGATATATATACTATTCTGGTGATGTGGTGCGTGTGTGCAATACACCCCCTCACAGTCTGGGAGCTAGCTACTCCACTGGTTACTGAGGTCTCCCCTCCTATTGTCTGGTATTTCGAGGTCACCCCTCCGAATACGATGGTTACTACTGATTACTGGGCTGCTATTGCCACTACTGATATTACTGTACTGTATTGTTGGCTCAGGATAGATTTCTGACAACCCTTACACTGTTGATATACTTATATTGTACCATCTGTTTACCCCAACGCACCATATTCTGTATTGACTGCCCGTTAGCCTGTACCCTTATGTGACTTATTCTTCTACTATTCCATTCACGTACCGGGTTATTATGTGATTATTGAATTTGATTATGCTTTTACATGTTTTACATGACTATCGTTTGCCCTGCTACTATATGGTTTATATGTGATTGTCTGAATCACCTACTGTCATGCTAATAACTGACCAACCGCTTATCATACTGTTATGTGACTCTTCGATTGGTCTGGTGATCATGCTTGTGTGAAAGCAGTTAGGTTATCTGTTTATCATGTGTATCTTCATACAGTTATGTTCATGGGCTATGATTATCCGTTAGTATTCTTGTCTGCTGATGGTTTACCCGCTATGTTATATATGTACTTATACTATTGTCTGATTTGGTAAATGGTTTATCGTATGTGGTCTGGCTTGTTGACTTGTTTAGTTGCTGTACTAGGACCGTGTTTAGATAATTCATACAGTTATAATGTTCGTTCTGTATTCCTACTTGATACATGTGACTACTGTATTTTTGACTACTGTTAGTACTTCCACTGTTATGATACTGGTTAAGTTAGTAACTGTAAATTATTCGACTTGGGTGATTTCCATGATCACTTTCAAATTAGATGCTTCCGCTAGCTTTTGGACTTCCGTTTGGCCTATATGTACTCTGACTTCCTGATTCATTGTATGCCTAGTTATTTAGATGTGCTTCCGTATATGTCATCAATGTGTTATGTGCTTTATCCTCCTATGTTATCTGTTCCTTCTGGATATCTGTATAATTGTGTTTCTGCAGGAATCCTCATCGACTCATTGTTTCCTTTTCGTTACGACATTGTTATTGTTTCCTCTGTTTCATTTCGTATTTCTGATTCTGTTTAGCTTTCGTTTTGTTATATCTGTTCATTGGGCTTTTTAAGCTCAGCCGCATTTCTTTTCCTGCGGCAGGTTTTAGGTTTGAAGATGGGCTTTGATGGGCTGAGAGTTGGATTATCTGAGTGGGCCAACCCTAGTTACATATTATTTTGGACTTATTTTGAAGAGCTTTTGTTTGGAGATTTCATTTCACTTTTTGATATGTTATTTTTAAGTCTTCAGCTTGTAAAGATTTTAATTGTATGTTCTGATATGACACCAGAATGTGACACTTCTGCCCTTGTCGGGTTGGGGTGTTACAATTATGGTATCAGAGCAAAGGTTTCGTCTTGTTGAACTTAAGATTGACCTGTGAGGATTGGGTAGACATTAGTTTTTCGTCTGTTCTGATATCTTTCGATTCATTTTGATTGTCGATTAGATTTGACTTCGATATTCTTTTGTCTTCACTGATTTGGCCTTCTTCTTTTCGCATCGAATTTTGTCTTCGCACATCTGGTTGTCGATCGTTAGATGGAGACTACCCGTGGAGCCGAAGAAGATGGTGCCAACCCTACGTTGCTGCAACAGTCCCTGAGCTGGAGAGGTTCGGGAAACAGAAGCCACACCCGACTGCCGTGCTGCTGGAGACATCAGGATACTGCTGGAGGAAGCTGGACGGATCAACCAAAGACGCAAAAGACGGATACAAGATTCAACCGGTGGCTGAGAAGGTTCATCTACTTCATATGATTTGGGCGCGACTTGTGTTACTCTGATTCATTTGTCATGCGTTTTGAGGCAGTTTGATATCTTGCTATGTGATTTTGATCGGCATTACTTTTCTTTGATTCGTTCAGAACTCGGTTTGAATCATGAAGTTTTATCGTTTAGCATTCTGGTATATCTCAGCTTTTCTTTTTGGACCGACAGTAATGAGTCATGGGCAACCGTTTTGTGCAAGTTGGTGGCCTTCTTTTCTTTTGTAGTATGGTAAGTTGTTTGATGTGTTATATGCTACGTGAATGTGTATCTGGTCTGCTCTGGTACGTTACTTGCAACCCCTTTATTATCTGTTTTATTGTGATATTGGTTATGTGGTTTGCCATGACCCGAGACAGAATATGATGACAATAAGAACTTGTTATGTGATGCAAGTATTATGACGCCTGATCAACGTGATAATACCGAGATCATATAATTTGAATTTATTGAAATCATACGACGTCTTGGGAAATTCCTGGGTTAGGTACGTGAATGGACTAGGACTTATATCCGTCATCCTTTGATCCTCATATTCATTGAAAATTCTGTACCTCTTTACGAGATTCTCACCGACAGCTGTTATGTATAAGTTCTGTACGCTTGGGAACTGAAATCGTTATAATTTGTGTGAAGCTACGGATTGCTACGACTGCCTTAAACTCGTACGTCTCTGTCTACCTCTGCGACTTCAATTTTCGAGGACGAAAATTTTCTTTTAGAGGGGAAGAGTTGTAAAACCCTAAAACTGTAGACGTGTTAAAAGACCATAATACCCTCGATCAAATAATCGGTAACATTAAATGAGCTCGTTAATTACGTTGGACATTTAATTATAATGGTTACACAATACATTGAAAATAAAAAAAATACCTTTAATATACTGATGAACATAACACATTTAAATGTCCCATGGACTTTACTTAATATGTTTATTAAACAAAATAAATATTGTTACAAGGTTGAAATGGAAGGCAAATCAAATGAGATTTGGTCACCCATTCTTTCCCCCATTCACGGCCAAAATGACCACCCTTTCAACCCCACATCTTTGACAAATATAACTCATTCTTATCCCTTATATCCCCATATAATCTCATTCAAATCATATCACACTACAAGAAAAATAATATACGGCAAAACATTCTCCATCTCCTCTCTTTCTGTCGACAAAACACAGCCAAGGTAAGGCTCTCGAGACCCCTTTCAATGCTTGATATTCATGATTTTCCCATGTATTGATTTGGTTGGTGTGGCTTTGTTGGTGGCTGCTGTCGTGGGGATTTAAACACAAGGTAGTGAATCGTTTTGCTCCGTTTGGTCTTGTCTCTTCTCCTTTGTGTCTCGACTACAAGGTACTACTTATGGTCTCGTTATTCTTTTGTTACTTAACCTGGTCGAGCCTTGGTTCACTTTTCATGCGCTTGGTTGTTGTATAACATATCATTTAAACGGCTACTAAGACTAACAAGATTACCTAACATGGAACTACAAGAAATAATAAAACAAGAGGCTTTGATTAATGTCGAGATCATGCTAGCAAAACTGTTTTTGGTTTCCTCTTTGTCGTGGGTTCTTGAGCAGCCTAGGTCGACTTCTTCTTAATTCACATAAACATACAATCTAATGTGTATATAAACCAGTAGTATGTTGCATAAGTTTTAGTTGTGTTATGCGTTAAAGAGGACCATTGAATAACTAGATATACATGTCGACATACACTTTATAAAACATGATTTCTGGTCGTGGCTTTTATACCTTTTATACGCATGGTTTGTGTCCTGCTAATATGTCGTATAAATCATAATAAGTGGCTAAACTAATCAAGGTTTTAGGTTACATGAAATAATGAGTTTAACACGTAAGAACTTATATATTCGAATCAAGAGCTAGGCGTGGGGCTGAGTGGTCTCAAAAGTCATATGTATGAATTATAATATTGTCTCATAAAATGGTAAGTAGCCATGCATTTTTACGTAGTATGTCACTCAAAGAACGAAAAGAATGGAAGTAGAATTGGTGTGACCTACCATGTGCATGATTAGGAGCATTTGCATAAAGTGATAGATGATATGTAGTGCATGATTAGGAGCATTTGCAATATTGATAGTTTTGACCCTAAGCTTGTATAACTTGTCGTAACTGACCCTTAAACTATGATAATACTTATTCTCATCATTTTAACTTAAATTGACTTTAATTATATCATTAATGACTAAACCTACTAATTATGAAATCTTGCCTAAAATATAAAGTTACTTAAAATAGAAAGCTACTTAAAATGGAAAGATTACTAAAAGTGGAAACCTGCTAAAAATGGAAAGCCGTCTAAAACGAGTAATCTGATTCTTAATAAGCGTTATCTAATTCATAGGTTCCGGACGGCGAGATTGATTTGTCTTATGACTTTACTTTCCTATTTGGCTTGCTTCGAATAAGGTACAAATATTCTATCCCTTTTCAGTAGGGATTTCTCATGACTTGCTGGTCCTTTGACTTTATTCGCTTATGATATTTCGTTGCTATGATTCCTTGCTATTGACCTTATAATATTGAACCATTGCTATTGACCCCTCTGTTACTGAACCTCTGTTATTGAACTACTATTACTGAACCTTTGTTATTGACCTCTGTAACTGAACCTTTGATATTGAACCTCTGTTACTGAACCCTTGATATTGGACTTAAATTTGGACTATTGTTATGAACCTCTGAATTGTGACCTACTGATATTGAACCTCTGATTATGATGACTGATATATATTGCTACACGGTGGACCTTTGTTTGACCCTTTGGATTTATACCCGAGCCAAATACTGTTAACTAGTCATGGAGGTACCATGACCGTGTCATTGATGCACCAATGGCATGACTCCAGTGTGTACGAGTGATGTTACACACCGTCCCTTTCTGTTATCTGATTATGAGCTCGATATATATTGTATGGCCACTATTTGTCTACGGGGGCGTATGGATGCATCCTAGATCTGTACTGTATTGTTACTGATATATATACTATTCTGGTGATGTGGTGCGTGTGTGCAATACACCCCCTCACAGTCTGGGAGCTAGCTACTCCATTGGTTACTGAGGTCTCCCCTCCTATTGTCTGGTATTCCGAGGTCACCCCTCCGAATACGATGGTTACTACTGATTACTGGGCTGCTATTGCCACTACTGATATTACTGTACTGTATTGTTGGCTCAGGATAGATTTCTGACAACCCTTACACTGTTGATATACTTATATTGTACCATCTGTTTACCCCAACGCACCATATTCTGTATTGACTGCCCGTTACCCTGTACCCTTATGTGACTTATTCTTCTACTATTCCATTCACGTACCGGGTTATTATGTGATTATTGAATTTGATTATGCTTTTACATGTTTTACATGACTATCGTTTGCCCTGCTACTATATGGTTTATATGTGATTGTCTGAATCACCTACTGTCCTGCTAATAACTGACCAACCGCTTATCATACTGTTATGTGACTCTTCGATTGGTCTGGTGATCATGCTTGTGTGAAAGCAGTTAGGTTATCTGTTTATCATGTGTATCTTCGTACAGTTATGTTCATGGGCTATGATTATCCGTTAGTATTCTTGTCTGCTGATGGTTTACCCGCTATGTTATATATGTACTTATACTATTGTCTGATTTGGTAAATGGTTTATCGTATGTGGTCTGGCTTGTTGACTTGTTTAGTTGCTGTACTAGGACCGTGTTTAGATAATTCATACAGTTATAATGTTCGTTCTGTATTCCTACTTGATACATGTGACTACTGTATTTTTGACTACTGTTAGTACTTCCACTGTTATGATACTGGTTAAGTTAGTAACTGTAAATTATTCGACTTGGGTGATTTCCATGATCACTTTCAAATTAGATGCTTCCGCTAGCTTTTGGACTTCCGTTTGGCCTATATGTACTCTGACTTCCTGATTCATTGTATGCCTAGTTATTTAGATGTGCTTCCGTATATGTCATCAATGTGTTATGTGCTTTATCCTCCTATGTTATCTGTTCCTTCTGGATATCTGTATAATTGTGTTTCTGCAGGAATTCTCATCGACTCATTGTTTCCTTTTCGTTACGACATTGTTATTGTTTCCTCTGTTTCATTTCGTATTTTTGATTCTGTTTAGCTTTCGTTTTGTTATATCTGTTCACTGGGCTTTTTAAGCTCAGCCGCATTTCTTTTCCTGCGGCAGGTTTTAGGTTTGAAGATGGGCTTTGATGGGCTGAGAGTTGGATTATCTGAGTGGGCCAACCCTAGTTACATATTATTTTGGACTTATTTTGAAGAGCTTTTGTTTGGAGATTTCATTTCACTTTTTGATATGTTATTTTTAAGTCTTCAGCTTGTAAAGATTTTAATTGTATGTTCTGATATGACACCAGAATGTGACACTTCTGCCCTTGTCGGGTTGGGATGTTACACAACAGTATCGAGAGTACAGGTACAATGGCAGGGATTCGACACAACCTAATACGAATATAGTAACTCAGAATAAATCTAGCAAAGCAAATGAATTACCGAAAGACAACATGTCTTAGTTTTCGTGGAATACCCGTATCCATATTTTATGAAATATTTAGTGTCGTTCTTCGTAAGAAAAGTTTAGTATCAACGCTTCGTGTGGTGGTGAGAAGGTATAGACTTAAAATGTAACTCACGCCAAAGTATATTATATATGTAACTCACGCCAAAGTATATTATAAAAGGAAAAGGAAGTAAAAGGAATACTCGAGAAAGTACTGACGATAACTCACGTCGAGAAGAAATGACCAAAAAGAAGTCGAGGAAATAACTGCAAGAAATAAGACATAACACGTAAGGGCAAGCGAAGGAAAACATATTGCAGGTAAGTAGAAGATAAGTCAAAGGTTATGTGTGGGGCATTTACCCGATACCCCTAATAGCTTTATCAGGTTACATAAGTTTTATTATATGAATTAAATAGAAAAGAAAAGGGTTTTATATTTATTAAAACCACACCTTCGTTTTATTATCAATCTTTGATTCAAAATAAGTTTATAAGTAAATGTTTATTATGATCTATTTATCAAAATACGTTTCGCTAGTTGATTAAACTGGTTAGATGAGTTTAGATAATTTAGCATACTGACAGTGATAATTATTGAGTTTCATAGTAAAAAGAATAGTCCATTAATGTGTTGTCCAAAATGAGTTGTCCGTTATGTAACCGATATTATCCATTATGCATTGTGTCCAATATAAGTTTAGTCCAATAACTTTTAGTCCAATAACTGAATATGCTCAGCCCGTTACACATTTAGTCCGTTATAATACTCTTAGTCCCTTAATACTTTAAATTCGGCCCTTTAAGTTTTTTTAAGTTAAGTTGAAGGTTATCAATATAGGCAACATGAATGGTACTAAGCAGACCCAAGATCAAACCCGAACCGAGGGCAACAAAACCCTTAACAAGCTAGAAAATAAGTTTGAAAAAAAAATATAAGTTCGAGACAAACAAACGCACCCTAAACAGGTCTAGTGTGGACCGAGAATGAAGTCAACAATAAGCACCATCAAGTACCAACGCACCCTAATGATTTAATATTACTGGACTACAACATTCAACTATAATGATCCCCTTATACAATTGGGCAACACGAATACCAAGCTACTCAGATTCATTGTGACACAATTAGCGTTCTACCCGAAACTGAAAACGGGTTATGACCCGACCCGTTTTGCCAAATGATAAGTCCACACCACTTACATATCAAGTTCTAACCACCAGATTCAAAATAAGCTCGATTAAAACAATTCCAAACATGAATTCAGGAACCACACTCGGGTGTTATACCCCGACCCGTAACAAATAAAAATTATAAACACCATTATGAATAATCACCACCACACGATAAATCTGTCTAAACCATTTTTTTTATATCACCTTTTATCCACGAAAACTATAATTCGATTTAATAGCTGGTCTTAATTAGAATGAGTAGCAAAGTAGAAGTTAGGTTTTGTCATACCAAAGAAAATGAGAAGAAAAGACGAGAGGGAGACGCGGTGGTGATGCTAACTCGAACCAAAGCACAACCAAGAAGACTTATGTGTGACCCTCACTCTATACCAACATACACACGAGCCTTAGTCTCCTTGTCTTGTTGATGATGACGAGGGTGGCGGCTGTGCGCGAGATATGAGGGATGAAAGCGATGGATGTGTTGTTGACGACCACTGATGATGATGATGATGGTGGTGTATGGCTGTGGTGGTGGACAGCAGCGAAGTGGTTGGATGGTGAGTGGCGGCTGAGAAGTATAGAGGAGGAGGGAGGCTGAGTTGTGAGTGTTTTAGGGATTGATATGTGTTATAAAAAAAATGAAAACCCTAATGTCTTTTATAAGGTTAAGATAGTAAAAAAAAAAGGAAGTGAAATGTTTAGAAATCTTGAGGGGTGGTGGGGGTAAATATGCTACAGGGACCAAAAGTGTAATTTATGAAATCTCTTGTAAGTATTAGGCTCGGGGCTTAGTTAGACAAGTAAATGTGCGAATTAAATTACGAAAATAATGCCATCGTGATCGGAATAATAAAACGAGTACTTTACTTGACTAGTATTTTCATAAATAGTATAATAATTACTTTAAAATGTTTTATTGAGTTACGGTTGTGTCGACACACGTTGTGTACAGTTTTTATGTAAAAACGAGATGACTCATCGTTTTCGATTCAAATTGGCTCAGGGAATGTTCAAAATGAAAATCGATTATTAATAAATAATATTTTACTATTAAAATAGGTTAGGAAAATTACCGGTTGCTACAGTTTACCCTCCTTAAAAGGAATCGCGTCCTCGCGATTCAATTCATGCCATTAGATAGCGTAGTGTCTTAGAAGAGGCGATGATACGAGCAGCCTATTAGGGAATCTGATCATATAGAATGAATAGGGTAACTTGTACAATGATGAGACAATGTCGAGACTTGGTAGATGTTTATCTATAGTTTCAAGCAGGGATGTAGGATTCACTCGTAAGGTTTAGTTACAAAGGAAAATATTACTTGTTCAGTTTATGAGGTAGTAGTATAAAATATTTTCCAAATGAGTAAATGGTTTATAAGAGGGTTTGCAAAACAGGTTAGATTAGTAGGAAAATAAATTTATTGTTTATAAGATAACGATACGGTCAAATTGTTTTTGATTTCATGACTGATTAGTTAAACATTTTTGTAAGGTGGTCGCAAAATATTGTATAGGATGATTGAAAATAGTTTGTACGTTAATAGCGGCACAATTATTATGATATGAGAGGGTAATAAAGATTATTGGTGTTCCCGAAAGAGGAGCAAAGATTAGGCATCCGTTCCCAAGGTCGTGGTTTAGGTTACCCTTTAAAATCTCAAAAGTTCTGTCGAGCACAGAATCTCTAACGAATGGAGAGTTCAGCAGTGTACTTAGTACTGAACGTAGAAAGTACAACGTTCGAGTATGAAGTCATAATTCCAAAAGTAATTCGACTATCAATCGATATCAAAATCAAATTCCAAATACGAGTGAACGTCGACAGTTCCACACGGTTATGCTAAGGGCGTACACGTTGTTAGAGCGTAAGGTACAACGTCAAAAGAGAAGCATTGATGCGACAACATCAATCGAAGGTGAGGCTTGGGGTGGAGGCGTCTGTAACAATACCAAAAACAAAACTTATAAGTGATTCCAATTTCAAACGTAGCCAAGATCAATTCATAACACTCCAATAAAGTCAAATGACTTCATGCAACCCGAATGCAAGCTGGTGACAAATCGAGTCTTGCTCGACCCATTGCAAAAACGAGGTTAAATGGTCCGGACGATTTCAAAGAAATTCGAAGTCATATCATGACCAGTCGGTGAAGAAAAGCGATCCATACAAGACTAAGAATACCGCGATAAATAAGAATTGTGATGCCAGTGTGTTGGGTGTGAAGGTAAACTATTATAAAATTTAATGCTCGCATACACACAACAAAAACGTTACCATTTCCCGAAATAAATCAAAAACCAACCGGACATAATACTATTATAACTACTCCAAGTATCACAAAATTCACCTCTGAGTCGGACATAGGTGATCAGGCTATGTCCTACTGTCCCTGGCTGAATATAGGTGATCAGTCTATATTCACCCGAGGTTCAATGAGATTGTGCATAAAAACAGAAGCATCGTTACAACAAGTGCAATATGTAAGCATAAGTATGTCGAATATACTCATAGTAAATAGCAAAGATTTGTTGGCATAAGACATTAAATAGTAAGACGTACATTTCATTAACTGTAACGGAAACAGTTTCACAAGTGAGGCATCAGCTTGGCAGGCAGGCACGTGTCAGTCATAGGGTCAAGTTTCGTAAAACTGGTTATAGTCTAGGTTTTAAAAATTACCCAGTTCCCTATAAGCTGGGCTCTGATACCAACTGTAACACCCCCAAATTTGGCACAGCGGAAGCATTCGGGTCGTGAGGTGCTACTAATTGGTATCATGACACAAAGTATAGAACAACGGTTTTACATAAAGAAATTTTATAAACAAATGTATAAGGTTTACATTATTCAAAATTAGTGCGGAAATACAGGCCCATAATAATAATAAAGCGGTCCCAAATATTGTTAAAGTATCCTATGACCATGCCATGCCATGCCAAAAGCCTCCAAAGTAAGTTGTCGTGCTAAACCTGAAAATACATGCTAAAAATGTCAACACGAGGTTGGTGAGTTCATAGGTTTGCAAATAAATTAGTAAATCAGTTTTGTTGTGCAATGATAAACCAGTAGGACATATGTATAAGTAATAGTGTTGAGCAAGTAGTAAAATGAAATGAAATCCAGGTCATGTAATCCACATCATCAAATCCGACCACCACGTGGTCCCATGCACAATAGGAATCCAATCAGTTATTATCGCAAACCAGCTGGAGCTAAACTATTGGATAAATGAAATCTGTCAACCAGTCCCAAAGACTGTTGGCTAAATGTAATCATAGGTATCCAACCAGTCCCGAAGACTGTTGGCTAAATGAAATATGTCAACCACTATAAACACTCATGCACACAATTACATACACATATATGTCCAAAATTGAAATATTATGAATTTTAGCACAGCGAAAGAAATAATGTTATTGTAATGACAATTGAATAAATAAATAAGTTATTTAGCGAAGCACATAAAGTTTTCAAGAATCAAGTCATTTACAAATATTGGAATTTAGTAAACAAGCATGTATTCTCCCCCAAAAGTGTTTTCAAAACAAGTAAAGTAGGGGTCATGAACTCACCTCGATGTGAAAGCAATGCAAAGATCATAACTAACACGACTGGCATCAAGAAGCATAACACAACAATATCGAGAGTACAGTTACAATGGCAGGGATTCAACACAACCTAATACGAAAATAGTTAACTCAGAATAAATCTAGCAAAGCAAATGAATTACCGAAAGACAACATGTCTTAGTTTTCGTGGAATACCCGTATCCATATTTTATGAAATGTTTAGTGTCGTTCTTCGTAAGAAAAGTTTAGTATCAACGCTTCATGTGGTGGTGAGAAGGTATAGACTTAAAATGAAACTCACGCCAAAGTATATTATATATGCATTCCAATATATTATAAAAGGAAAAGGAAGTAAAAGGAATACTCGAGAAAGTACTGACGATAACTCACGTCGAGAAGAAATGACCAAAAAGAAGTCGAGGAAATAACGGCAAGAAATAAGACATAACACGTAGGGGCAAGCGAAGGAAATCATATTGCAGGTAAGTTGAAGATAAGTCAAAGGTTATGTGTGGGGCATTTACCCGATACCCCTAATAGCTTTATCAGGTTACATAAGTTTTATTATATGAATTAAATAGAAAAGAAAAGGGTTTTATATTTATTAAAACCATACATTCGTTTTATTATCAATCTTTGATTCAAAATAAGTTTATAAGTAAATGTTTATTATGATCTATTTATCAAAATACGTTTCGCTAGTTGATTAAACTGGTTAGATGAGTTTAGATAATTTAGCATACTGACAGTGATAATTATTGAGTTTCATAGTAAAAAGAATAGTCCATTAATGTGTTGTCCAAAATGAGTTGTCCATTATGTAACCAATATTATCCATTATGCATTGTGTCCAATATAAGTTTAGTCCAATAACTTCTAGTCCAATAACTGAATATGCTCAGCCCGTTACACATTTAGTCCGTTATAATACTCTTAGTCCCTTAATACTTTAAATTCGGCCCTTTAAGTCTTTTTAAGTTAAGTTGAAGGTTATCAAAATAGGCAACATGAATGGTACTAAGCAGACCCAAGATCAAACCCGAACAGAGGGCAACAAAACCCTTAACAAGCTAGAAAATAAGTTTGAAAAAAAATATAAGTTCGAGACAAACAAACGCACCCTAAACAGGTCTAGTGTGGACCGAGAATGAAGTCAACAAGAAACACCATCAAGTACCAACGCACCCTAATGGTTTAATATTACTGGACTACAACATTCACCTATAATGAACCCCCTATACAATTGGGCAACACGAATACCAAGCTACTCAGATTCATTGTGACACAATTAGCGTTCAACCCGAAACTGAAAACGGGTTTTGACCCGACCCGTTTTGCCAAATGATAAGTCCACACCACTTACATATCAAGTTCTAACCACCAGATTCAAAATAAGCTCGATTAAAACAATTCCAAACATGAATTCAGGAACCACACTCGGGTGTTATACCCGACCCGTAACAAATAAAAATTATAAACACCATTATGAATAATCACCACCACACGATAAATCTGTCTAAACCATTTTTTTTATATCACGTTTTATCCACGAAAACTATAAGTCGATTTAATATCTGGTCTTAATTAGAATCAGTAGCAAAGTAGAAGTTAGGTTTTGTCATACCAAAGAAAATGAGAAGAAAAGACGAGAGGGAGACGCGGTGGTGATGGTAACTCGAACCCAAGCACAACCAAGAAGACTTATGTGTGACCCTCACTCTATACCAACCTACACACGAGCCTTAGTCTCCTTGTCTTGTTGATGATGACGAGGGTGGCGGCTGTGCGAGATATGAGGGATGAAAGCGATGGATGTGGTGTTGAAGACCACTGATGATGATAATGATGGTGGTGTATGGCTGTGGTGGTGGACAGCAGCGAAGTGGTTGGATGGTGAGTGGTGGCTGAGAAGTATAGAGGAGGAGGGAGGCTGAGTTGTGAGTGTTTTAGGGATTGATATATGTTATAAAAAAAATGAAAACCCTAATGTCTTTTATAAGGTTAAGATAGTAAAAAAAAAGGAAGTGAAATGTTTAGAAATCTTGAGGGGTGGTGGGGGTAAATATGCCACAGGGACCAAAAGTGTAATTTATGAAATCTCTTGTAAGTATTAGGCTCGGGGCTTAATTAGACAAGTAAATGTGCGAATTAAATTACGAAAATAATGCCATCGTGATCGGAATAATAAAACGAGTACTTTACTTGACTAGTATTTTCATAAATAGTATAATAATTACTTTAAAATGTTTTATTGAGTTACGGTTGTGTCGACACACGTTGTGTACAGTTTTCATGTAAAAACGAGATGACTCATCGTTTTCGATTCAAATTGGCTCAGGGAATGTTCAAAATGAAAATCGATTATTAATAAATAATATTTTACTATTAAAATAGGTTAGGAAAATTACCGGTTGCTACAAAAAGAGGGACCAGTAGTCACAATACCAGCAGTATGGAGAAGCTTAGTCTGCAGACTAGCAGATTGAAGTCTCGAAGCAAGAAAGGCATAGTTCAAAACATCACCTGCAGAATATAAACCAAGCCCCCCAAAAGCAAAGGGCAGGGTGGCAAGTCTCCATTGCCAGTCACCAAAACCAGGCCCAGAAGCTGTGACAGTACGCTCCAAAGAAGAATGAAGAGCCGCATCAAAAGAAACCTGGGCACACTCAAAGATCCGAGGTGAACATGTGCGCATAGAAAAATATAGCTTCGAAATACCAGCACATGCACGGAGCAACAACAGCTCACATTGGGGGTCATTAAGTGTAGCAACCGCATCCATAATTTCAATAGTTTTAGCAACCCTTTTCAGGACAAGCGTACTACCGAACTCAAAATCCATACAAACCGGCCCACCTAATAATTTAACACCATGTAGGGGACGTGAAATATTGGGGGGGGGAAAACACCTACCAGTCTGCTTCTTGGGTCCTCCTGTGGCCAAAAAACCTCAGTTTTATCAACATTGAGGTTTAGGCCTCGACTAGGTGCATCCATCATAATCAACTCTAAAACCTTTCCAACCACCAAAGTATCACCAATAATAGTGCCGTCATCCAGATACCAAGCATGAAAGGAAAGGTTAAAAGAGTCTCTAATTTTACATGCCAGAGGATGTAACACTAAAGCAAAAAGAAGAGGCCCAAGTGGATCACTTTGTTGCACACCTTGATGAGACCAAAGAGTATGCTCACCATAATATAATCTGGCAGGGCTGGAGTAACAAAATTCCACCCAACGCTACATAGCCGGAAAATGAAGCCGAACCTCCCGCAACATAACAGCCCGATCAACCATGTTGAAACCGTTCTTAAAATAAACCAACAACATGGAAAGACCAACATCACCCCCACGATCCTCAATCAAGCGGTTCACTGCATGAAGAATATCCTCCCCTCCACCCGAACCCCAACACCAAATTGCAAATCATCTAAATAACCACCCGAAGAATGGCCAATCATGGATGCACAAACCTTGGAAACTAACCGTCTCCAAACGGTTCCAACGGCAATTGGGCGGATACCTCCTCTAGGCTTGACCAAGGGTGTGAGAGGGGCACTAACAATGTACTCACCCAACACCCTCGGACATTTACCAGCAAGAAAAAGGTTCACCACTTGGGTGATAGAGGCGACCAACTCATCAGAAATAGCAACAGTCGCACCATTTAAACAATCCGAAAGGTGTTGAGCACGCAAACCGGCCCGCCCACAAGAAGTACCCCTAGGGAAACTCTTAATCATATCAAGAACCAAGGCAGGAGATGCAGTAAGGTGATGGTGATCAAGGGGTATATCAGGCATCAGAGGAGCAGACTGGAAGGGATGCTTACCTTTTAAATCCTCAAGAGTAGAATCATCATAAGGTGCAATACCAGAAGACGAGAGAACTCTGACAGCAGCCGTATAATGACCATCACAAATCTTCCTCTTGCATTGCTTGACATTACGGTCACCCAAATCCAAACTGTCATCATAAATATTATGCCATATCGGGGAGGATTCGGCTAAAACCTCACGCACAATTTGAAAACTACCACCAGGTGTACCCCATGCACGAATGGCATTAACAATATATTCTTCCTGGCGTTGACGCTTAGTGGCCGACCTACACTCTTTATTACTCCTCGGAAAAAAAGTTTTAAGGAGACATAAAGGCAAGACTAACAAACCAATCCAACTAGCAATGTCATCAGGCGTACATATCACCTTATCCAGAGCTCCTTTCAGAACACGAGAAAATTCCAAACGACATTTGGGAGGGATTGATTTGACAGTCTGCAGACCCCTAGAAAATAAGGTATCAAGAAGCGTTAAATTGAAACCACTAACCTCGTCCAAAACCAATTCTTCAACCAGGCCAACATGGGAGGGAACCTGCGATTTAACGAGATCATACAACACAAACCGAACAACACCATCACCACAATCAGGAGGAGACACGAAATCAGACCCTGAACCATGACGGCACTTAGTTCAGAAGGTATGCGTCCTGAAACAAACCCCACACAACCACAACCCCATATGCTTAAGAGTAATCTCAGCCCTATAAAAAATAGCCAGGTCCGACAAAAGGGAACACCTAGTGGTATCTTGAGCATCACCACAAAAGTGCCGGTCCCGGAGATGTGTGATCAATATTATTATTATGATTATTATTATTATTATTATTATTATTATGATCATCATTATTATTATCATTATTATTATTATCATTGTTATTATCATATAAGGCCCAGGTATGCCCAAATACAAACCCAAACGAGTCACAGGATTCTATTATTATTATCATTATCATTATCATTATCATTATTATTATCATTATTATTATCATTATCATCATTATTATCATCCTTATTATTATTATTATTATTATTTTTATTTATTATAAACATCACTTCATAGAAAATCATAGGAAATTACAAGAAATTAGTGGGAAGCCGAGAGACTAACTGGGCCCCCAATCCTTTAGCAATAGCAATACAAACCCTACTAAAAATAGTTAGCACCACGCGCGCCAACATCTTGAGTGACCGAGAACTTTCGGATTCGCTTAAGCAGGGTCACCGCCTCCTTCTCGAGTTCACCAAAAGAAGAGAAAGAGAAGGGGATAAACCTATATCCAATATCAGCGTATTTAGTTTCATACTTGACACGTTTGCGCTGCGCAGCTTCAATCACGGCATGCCCTGCCACAAAGTCAGTCATACCAGTTTGCGTCAAGGGCGATGACCCAGTAAGATCAACACACACATCAAGGCCTCTCTCCCACGAGTAAAGTAACAAGTCAGCTGGGCGTTGGTGTTTGTCCCTCCCTTCGCAGAGCCCGATGTCAACTTCTTTACGAGCCGAAACCCCTACCCAGGAGCAGATATCAGCGAGAGTGTCACGCACCACATTATGTCGATGGTTAATACCAATAATACCTGCGCATGATACAGCATGATCCCCATGGATATCACCCGTAAAAAGCTTGGAACAAGCAGAGCATGGCACCTGAGTGGAGAAAAGGGGGACACCTAGACGATAGCATAAAACACACCAGTAGGTTTTAGCATTCATAGTCTGCCCCAACCTAACTATCGGGACTACTCTGAGCTAGTCAGAAGTATGGTCTTCCATTTGCGATCTCCATAGGGCCATCTGTCTAGCAGATAAGCAGAAGTTGGATTCAGCCTCTTTAGTGACACGTGTGAAATATAAATCCGCCAATTTCTTCATGAGTTTAGGGGCATCAATCTCACAAGAGCTACCCAAAAGGTCGGTCTCCATTTTCTCGTTAAAAACATGCAGGGCATCATCAAAGGAAGATCCAGAAGCACCAATACCAGACTGCCGGAGAAGTTCAGTCTGTAGGCTGGCCGATTGGAGTCTAGAAGCAAGGAAGGCATAATTCAGAACATCACCAGCAGCGTATACACCAAGCCCCCCAAATTCAAAAGGAAGAGTGGCCAGTCTCCATTGCCAATTTCCAAACCCGGGTCCAGAGGCAGTGACAATTCGCTCCAAAGAAGAGCGAAGTGCTTCATCGAATGAAATATGAGCACGTTCAAAGACACGGGGGGAACATGTGGGCATAGAGAAACACAGCTTGGAAATGCCAGCACATGCACGGAGAAGCAGCAACTCACATTGGGGATCATTAAGCTTGGCAACCACGTCCATAAGTTCAATGGTTTTAGAAACTCGTTTCAAAACGAGCTTACTGCTAAACTCGAGGTCTACACTTATAGGCCCACCCAACAATTTTACACCATGCAGGGGCCGTGCAATATTAGGAGGGAAAACACCTGCGAGTCTGCTTCTAGGATCTTCCCTTGGCCAAAAAACATCATTATTATCATCATTATTATTATTATTATTATTATTATTATTATTGTTATTATTATTATTATTATTATTAATATTATTATATTTATTATTATTATTATTATTATTATTATTATTATTATTATTATTATTATTATTATTATTATTATTATTATTATTATTATTATTATTATTATTATTATTATTATTATTATTATTATTATTATTATTATTATTATTATTATTATTATTATTAGAAACTTATAGGATTTACAAGAAGTTAGTGGGAAGTCGTGATACTAACTGGGCTCCCTCTCCTTTAGCTATAGAAAAACTAATCATACTAAAGATATGAGTAGCAGCACGTGCTCCAATGTCTTCTTTAGAAAATCACATCACTCATTAGAAAATCAAAGGAAATTACAAGAAATTAGTGGGGAGCCGAGAAACTAACTGGGCCCCCACTCCTCTAGCAATATCAAAACGAATCCTACTAAAAATATAGTTAGCACCACGCGCTCCAATATCTTGAGTGACCGAGAACTTTCGGATACGCTTGAGCAGGGTCACCGCCTCCTTCTCGAGTTCACCAAATGAAGAGAAAGAGAAGGGGATGAACCCATATCCAATATCAGCGCATTTGGTTTCGTACTTGACACGTTTGCGATGTGCAGCTTCAATCACGGCACGCCCTGCCACAAAGTCAGTCATACCAGTTTGCGTTAAGGGCGATGACCCAATAAGATCAACACACACATCAAGGCCTCTCTCCCACGAGTAAAGTAACAAGTCAGCTGGGCGTAGGTGTTTGTCCCTCTCTCCGCAGAGCCCGATATCAATTTCTTTACGAGCCGAAACCCCTACCCGGGAGCAGATATCAGCGAGAGTATCACGCACCATATTATGTCGATGTTTAATACCAATAATACATGCGCATGATACAACATGATCCCCATAAATATCACCCGTAAAAACCATAGAACAAGTAGAACACGGCATCTGAGTGGAGAAAAGAGGAACACCTAGACGATAGCATAAAACACACCGGTAGGTTTTAGCATTCATAGTCTGCCCCAGCCCAACTATCGGGACTACTATGAGCCAGTCTGAAGTATGGTCTTCCATTTGCGATCTCCATAGGGCCATCTGTCTAGCAGATAAGCAGAAGGTGGATTCAGCCTCTTTTGTGACACGTGTGAAATATAAATCTGCCAATTTCTTCATGAGCTTGGGGGCAGCAATCTCACAAGAGCTACTCAAAAGGTCGGTCACCATTTTCTCGTTAAAAACATGCAAGGCATCATCAAAGGAAGATCCAGTACCACCAACACCAGACTGTCGAAGAAGTTCAGTCTGTAGGCTGGCCGATTGGAGTCTAGAAGCAAGGAAAGCATAATTCAAAACATCGCCAGCAGCGTATACACCAAGCCCACCAAATTCAAAGGGAAGAGTGGCCAGTCTTCATTGTCAATTTCCAAACCCGAGCCCAGAGGCAGTAAAAATTTGCACCAAAGAGGAGCGAAGTGCTTCATCGAATGAAATCTGAGCACGTTCAAAGACACGGGGGGAACATGTGCACATAGAGAAAAACAGCTTGGAAATGCCAGCACATGCACGGAGAAGCAGCAACTCACATTGGAGATCATTAAGCTTAGCAACAGCGTCCATAAGTTCAATGGTTTTAGAAACTCGTTTCAAAACGAGCTTACTACTAAACTCAAGGTCTACAGCAACAGGCCCACCCAACAATTTTACACCATGTAGGGGCCGGGCAATATTAGGAGGGAAAACACCTTCGAGTCTGCTTCTAGGATCTTCCCTTGGACAAAAAACCTCAGTTTTATCGACGTTGAGGTGCACACCATAGCGAGGTCCATCTATCATAATGAGCTCCAAGGCCTTCCCAACAAACATAGTATCTCCAATGATCGTACCATCATCTAGGTACCAAGCTTGAAAGGGGAGAGAAAATGAGTCTTTGATCTTGCGAGCCAAAGGATGTAGCACCAACGCAAAAAGGAGAGGTCCCAGAGGATCACCTTGCTGCACTTCTTGGTGTGACCATAAAGTGTGTTCCCCATAGTATAATCTGGTTGGGCTGGAGTAGCAAAATTCAACCCAACGTGATATAGCAGGACAATGGAGGCGAACCTCTTGTAACATAACCTCACGGTCCACTAGATTGTAGGCGTTTTTGAAATCCACCAACAACATCGAAAGACCCACATCATCACCACGGTCTTCAATAAGCTGATTCACGGCATGGAGAATGGCCTCCCCTCCTCCAGATACCCCAACTCCGAATTGTAGATCATTCAAGTATCCATCTAAAGAGTGGCCAATCATAGAAGCTCCCACCTTGGAGACTAAACGCCTCCAGACAGTGTTGGGATATGAAAGTACTGAAGATATGAAAGTACTGAAAGCTGCAAAGTACTGGAAAACGTCAAAGAGTCAAAGTACTGCTAAAGACCAAGTCAAAGTACTGCATTATGAAGTCAAAGTACTGCAAGAACAAAGAACTGTTATATTCGTTTATGGAAAGTATTGTATTCTATGTTTAGATTACTTGTCATACAAGAATACAAATTGTAAACCGACAAGGATATCCTTGAGCCTATAAAAGGACTCCTAGATTGGCATTAGATATACGATTTAGAATACGAGTTTATGAGTTTTAGAGTTTACGAATTCACAAGTTATTTAGTGTTTTAGAGAGAAGTTCGATAATCTTAGAGTTGTTTAGAGTATTTGCACAATAAGCAGATTTAGAGTTTATAATAAAAGTTATTCTTCTTAGCTTTGTTAAGTAAATTCCGCGTACTTGATAAAGATTGCTCAGTGTTTCTTTGTTAATAACTTAGGATTTATCCGAGGTTATTAAACCTTAACAAGCTAGTTAAGTTAGTTTGATTAAAGTATATCGATCCAACAAGTGGTATCAGAGCTTGTGTGGAAACTCTGACTAGGTAGAAATCCTACTTCAACAATATTCAAGATGTCGACTGAAGCTGTTCCACCACCCTCAATCACCTCACTCAGAATTCCAATAATCAAGAAGGGAGAATATGATCTCTGGTGTATGAAGATGAGGCAGTATATTACCATTACAGACCATGCACTATGGAATGTAATTGTGAATGGCAATGAAGTAGTTCCAGAACCTATTAATATTCCTGGACAACCAATTGCACCAAAGGCAGTCTTACCAGCAGCAACCCTAAGGAATCAAGAAAAGACACTAAACATTCTCTTATCTGCCATTCCAGATGGTCATCTTCTCAAATTTCATGATGCTAAAGATGCTAAGCAGCTCTGGGCTGCTCTCAAGACCAGATTTGGAGGGAATGAAGCCTCTAAGAAGATGCACAGAAATTTGCTGAAACAACAGTTTGAAACTTTCACAGTAGGTGAAAGAGAGAGTCTTGATGCTGCATATGATAGGTTTCAAAATCTCCTCAACATGTTGGAGTTATACAAGGCAGAAGTGTCAGTTGAGGATGCCAATTTGAAGTTTCTAAGGAGTTTGCCATCTACATGGCATGTGATTGCTACAATGATCAGAGGACAACAAGGTTTGGATGTCATGGACTTTGATGATCTCTATCATCAATTGAAGGTGTATGAGCATGAGATGAGTGGTCAAACAAATTCTAAGTCTCACAGTATAGCTTTTCTATCATCTGAAAAGAAGGGCAGTACTTCTGTCAAAAGTACTGCTTCTCCTCAAAGTACTGTTTCTCAAAGTACTGCTGTTTACAACCCCCCTTCATATGCTCAGCAGGCCCCACCACCTACCAATTTGCACTCAGATGAAGTTGTGTGCTCCTTCTTTGCACAACAAGCAAGTTTACCTGTCACTTATGAAGAGGATCTAGCACAGATTGAAGAAGATGCACTTGAAGAAATTGATATAAGGTGGCAAGTTGCTATGATCACTGCAAGGATAAAAAAGTATATGAAGAAGACAGGCAAAAGTATTGATTTCAAACCAAAACAAGGATTAACTTTTGACAAATCCCAAATTGAATGCTTATATTGTCAAAAGACTGGTCACTTTGCAAGGGAGTGCAGGTTTGCTAAGTATCAAGCAAACAGAACATCTGAGAAGCCAAAACTTGAGCTCAAAGAAATTCCAATTACTGAAACAAAGGCTTTGGTTGCTCAAGAGAAGTTATCAGAAGTTGACTGGAGTGAAGAATTTGATGATGAACCAGTAACTTACTGTATGGTAGCAGTGGAAGACGCAGTTGATGACACAGTGGATGCATTGGACTGGAGCACTGCTTTTGATGAAGAACCTGAACATGCTGCTTTGGAATCTGATGATTGCTTTGGAGGATTTGATTGGAGCAAAGAAAGTGAAGATGATCCTGTTCTTCTTGCACTGGTGGCTACTTCACCAACTCAGTCTCCTATCTATGAGGTTTGCTCAAACTGTTATGCTTTTTATCTAAAACTACTTAACAGTTATGTGATTGAAAGAGATAATTGTGTTAAGGCTAGGTCTGAGGTAGCAGGTTATCAAATCACTTTAGAGTCCATGGAAGCCAAAATATTAACCCATGAAAATAATGAAATGGCTTGGGCTGAAAAATATGAACAACAGGATTACCAGTTAAAACTTAGTGAATGGAAGCTAAACTGTAAAATTGCTGAAATTGAGAAATTAACTAAGGAGAGAGATGATTTGTTAGCTAAGTTTGATGCCTGGAAAGAATCTGGTCTGTCTCATGTTACTTATGTTGAAAAACAAAGAAGAGCATACATTAGAACTGGATTAGGTTTTGGTATGAACTTTGATAACATAGAAGAAAAACAACCTAGTGATCAGGATGTAGGTGATTTTGAGGACATAACCACTAGTGATGATGAACTCATTAACTATGTAGATACATCTAGTAATGAGGGCTCAATAAGTGAACCACCTCCTGAGTATAAGACAGACAAGGGATATAATGTTGTCCCACATCCCATTAGTCATCAACCTATAAGGTCTGATGTTTCTCGATTTGGAGTAGACAGTCTAGAGTTTAGGAAGAAGCTTGTTGCTCAATCTAGGTCTGAAAAACCCAAAGAAGCTGTTAAAAATAATGTTCAAAATTCAGCAGTACCTTTAAATCAAAGTACTGCTCAACAAGCAGTACCTTCTGCAAAACCTTTTCAAAACAATACTTCTAAATATTTTTAGGATAACTTTGGTCAAAACAGTTTTCATCATTCACCAAGAAGGCAAAATAATTTTGGGCATAGACATAGAAGAAATCACTTTGGACATATGGGTCAAAAACTGTGTTTTGTGTGTTATAGTCCTAATCACTTAATCAAAGATTGTGATCGACACTCAGAATACCTTAGCAAATTTCCAAAGAACAAATCTGCCAACCACAAACCTAGAGAGCACAAACCAGTTTGGAATAATTCAAATAGGTTTAATCACAGAAACTTCACACCAGATCACAGATACCCACATCAGGGAAGACCTTTTTCAAAACCTTCAGTATCTCACAGTACTTTCCAAAGTACCGCTCAGCCAAAACAAGGTACTGATCACACGACTTGGAATAGGAATCCTAGGAGATCTCACTATCAACCTAGAAGGTATTACAATACACATAGGGGATCTAGATCACAGGAACCACGTGTTAAACCAGAATGGGTTAAGAGGGAAGGTACTGCTGAGGGACACACAGTACTTTCAACAAAAAGTGAATCTGAAGTTTTTGTGACACATGAAAAAGCTAATAATCATGTAAAAGAGATTTATGTTGAAAAACCAGAGAGTTTTGAAAATCCACATGCTAAAAATCAAAAGATAATTCAGGATCATCATTTGAAAGATAGTGGGAATTACATACTCAAAGAATTTGAGTTTGTAACTCCACAAGGGGAACACAAGTCAATAATGGCTTGGGGTCCTAAAAATCACTAACTCTTTTCTTTGTGTGCAGGGCAACCCAGAAGAGGAGCTTAAAGATCATCTGATTGTTGATAGTGGTTGCTCTGGAAGTATGACAGGAGACAAAGATATCCTGTCTGATTTTAGAAATATTAGTGGTGGAAGAGTTGCATTTGGGAATGATGCCAATGGAGGAAAGATTACTGGCAAAGGAACTATCAAAGCAGGGCTTATTGACTTTGAGAATGTTAGATATGTGAAGGAGCTAAAATTCAACTTGTTATCAGTCTCTCAAATTTGTGATAAAAAGCATCCTGTGTTATTCACTGACACAGAATGTCTCATCCTTTCCTCTGATTTTAAGCCTATTGATGATGAATTGGTAGTCCTTAGAGTACCAAGGACAAATGATGTGTATAGCTTAGACATGAAGAGTCTACATTCTTATGGAAGAGCCACATGTTTGGTGGCTAAAGCAACATCTGAAGAAGCACATCAATGGCATAGAAGATTGGGCCATGTTAATTTCAGGAATATCAATAAACTGGTCAAAGGCAATCTAGTTAGAGGTTTACCTTCAAAGACTTACAAGAATGATCACTCATGCTTGGCATGCAAGAAGGGTAAACAACACAAAGCTTCTTGCAAGAAGCTTGAGGAAAGAACTATTAGAGAACCATTGGAGCTGTTACATATGGATTTATTTGGACCTGTCTCTGTGGAAAGTTTAAATAAGAAAAAGTACTGTTTGGTTGTTACAGATGACTGCAGTAGATTCAGTTGGGTTTTCTTTTTGGGTTTTAAAGATGATACCTTTGATGCTATTCAGACATTTATTATAGCACTTGAAAACCAATTAAGACTCAAGGTTAGAGGTATTAGATGTGATAATGGGACTGAGTTCAAGAACAAGCTTATGGATGACTTTTGTGCAAATAAAGGCATAAAAAGGGAGTTTAGTATTGCAAGAACACCACAGCAAAATGGTGTTGCAGAGAGGAAGAATAGGACTTTGATTGAAGCAGCAAGGACAATGCTAGCAGATTCCCATCTACCTATTCAATTTTGGGCAGAAGCTGTAAGTACTGCATGCTATGTACTTAACAGAGTCTCTGTCACCAAACCACAGATGAAGACACCTTATGAATTGCTGATGGGCAATAAACCCAACATTCGTTTTATGAAGCCTTTTGGATGCCCTCTTACTATTTTAAACACCATTGATAATCTGGGGAAGTTTGATGGCAAGTCTGAAGAAGGATACTTATTGGGTTATTGCACTAACAGTAAAGGCTTTCGAGTGTACAACAGAGTTACTAAGAAGATTCAAGATTGTCTTCATGTTGAGTTTTTAGAAGATCAAGAAAATGAGAAAGGTAAAGGTCCTGATTGGATGTTTGATCTTGAGGTTTTAACTCCTTCAATGAATTATGTACCTGTTAGAGAAGAAAATCAACCTGTGCACAATGGAGAAGATTTACAATATGTTGTTCATGGAGTTCATATTAGACCTGATGCTATTCCTGATGAAGATCCTGTAAGTCCAAAACAAAGTACTGATGTTCCCAAGCAAAGTACTGATTCTCCAAAACAAAGTACTGTTGCACCACAATCCTCATTATCTGCTGAGGATCAATCTATTCAAGAGGAACTTAATCAGATGCTTCTTCAAGATGTATTAGCACATTCTTACACTGATGAACAAAGGAGAGCTTATGAAGCGGCAAAGATTAAGAACAAGACTGCAGAGTACTCTCACAGTACTTTGGACAGTACTTTCGACCAAAGTACTGTTGCACCTGTTGACAGTCCTTTTGATGCTTTGGATGATTCTACCATGCCTGGATTAGAAGAAACTGATGATGAGCTTGAAGATGAAGGTATTTTCTCAGATTCTAATGAAGGTTCCGATTATACTAATTTGGATGATGCATATGGAGTTCCATAGTCTCCAATCTTACGGATTCATAAGAATCATCCTACTGATCAAATCATTGGTCCATCTACTTCTGGAGTTATGACAAGACACAAAGCTAAGGGTTTCACAAAACCTCATAATGCTTTACTTAGCTTTGTGTATAAACAAAACAGGCTGAATCATAAGGACCATCAAACCTGCTTATTTACTTGTTTCATCTCTCAAGAGGAACCCAAGAATATTGCTCAAGCTTTTACTAAAGAAAGCTGGGTTGAAGCTATGCAGGAAGAACTTCTTCAATTTAAACTTCAAGAGGTTTGGGTTTTATGTGATCTTCCAGATGGGAAGAAAGTTATTGGTACCAGATGGGTTTTCAGAGTCAAAAGAGATGAAAGAGGTAATGTTATCAAGAATAAGGCAAGGTTAGTAGCACAAGGCTACAGACAAGAAGAAGGAGTAGATTATGATGAAGTATTTGCTCCTGTAGCAAGAATAGAAGCTATTAGGATATTTCTTGCTTTTGCTTCTTATATGGGATTTCAAGTTTACCAGATGGATGTCAAGAGTGCCTTCTTATATGGCAAGATTACAGAGGAAGTTTATGTCAAACAACCTCCTGGTTTTGAAGATCCTAAACACCCAAACAAAGTCTACAAGGTGGTTAAAGCTCTTTATGGCCTTTATCAGGCACCTAGAGCTTGGTATGAGAGGCTCTCTACATTCTTATTGCATCATGGATACAGGAGGGGAGCTATAGACAGGACTTTGTTTATCAAGAGAGACAAGAAGGATATCATGTTAGTTCAAGTCTATGTTGATGATATCATCTTTGGGGCTACCAAACAGTCCATGGTTAAGGAGTTTGAGCAGCTGATGCAGAAGGAATTTCAAATGAGTTCAATGGGAGAGTTAACTTTCTTTTTGGTAATTCAGGTTAAGCAGTCAAAGGAAGGAATTTTTATCAGTCAAGACAAGTATGTTACTGACATACTTAAGAAGTTTAATTTTGATGATATGAAGGTTGTTTCTACACCTATTAAATCTATCAATTCATTGGGCAAAGATGAAGATGGACAGCCTGTTGAAGTCAAGTTATACAGATCAATGATTGGCTCTCTCATGTATCTTACTGCATCAAGGCCTGATATCATGTTTGCGGTTTGTTTATGTGCAAGATATCAAGTCTCACCAATGATCTCTCACATTAATGCAGTAAAGAGAATCTTCTGTTATTTAACCAACAACCTAAGTTGGGGTTGTGGTATCCGAAAGAGTCACCTTTTCACTTAGAAGCTTTTTCAGATAGTGATTATGCAGGTGATAATTATGATAGAAGATCAACAACTGGTGGATGCCAATATCTTGGAAGAAGGTTAGTCTCCTAGCAATGCAAGAAGCAGACAATTACAGTAACATCATCTACTGAAGCTGAATATGTAGCTGCTGCAAGCTGTTGTGGACAAGTTTTGTGGATGCAGAATCAACTCTTGGACTATGGTTTCAATTTCAAAAATACTCCTATCAATATTGATAATGAGAGTACCATTTGTATTGTGAAGAATCATGTGTATCATTCCAAGACCAAGCACATTCAGATTAGGCATCACTTTATCAGAGATTGCTATGAGCATAGGCTCATTAATGTTGTTAAGGTTCACACAGATGACAATGTAGCTGACTTACTCACCAAAGGCTTTGATGTTTCAAGATTCAATCACTTGGTGGTGAGTATTGGTATGATTAACTACTAATCTATATTTGAGGGGAGGACTATAAGGTGTTAGTATAGTCCTGTGTATTGCTTGAGGGGAGGATATTTGTGTATACTTAGTTTCTACGGAGGAATTTGGCAAAGTACTTTTTTTCTTGAAAGTACTGCTTGGAAAGTACTGCTTTGGGAAAGTACTGCATACGTGGAAAGTACTGTTTGTCGTATTAAAATATTGTTCCAACGGTTATATTAAGGGGTAATTAATGCTAACGGTTGTTTTTATTTTAGGCAGTGATTTTTTTTTAAATCTCACCTATAAATATCTACTTTCCGATTTTCCCTCTCATATTATTACATTAGCATCGTTTCCATATTTCTCTCATTCTTATTCGATTTCAATTCTTATTGTGCTTACATAATCACCCATGGCGAATCGACCTACTGTTTCAAAGCACAATATGGTAGCTAATTTAGACAAGACTGAAGATAATGAGGCGTTTCATGATATTATTTATTATCTAACTGGGTCGCCCATCAGTTATGCTCTTTTAGTGGAGCCGGATATTATTGAGCCATGGATTCAAGAATTTTGGGCTACTGCAAGAGAGAACATGGAGAATGAAGAATTTTATATTAGGGCTACAGTTGTTGGAAGAACTGTGAAGATTACTGAAGCATCTATTAGAGAAGATTTGTTGTTTAATGATAATGATGGTGCTATTCGTTTTGCCAAAGAATTGATTTGGGAAACTTTTGGGCATATTGGTTATGAAGGTTCTTTAACAGAACAAACATTCAGAAATCAGTTGTTTTGTCCTCAATGGAAGTTTTTAATACATGTATTGTTACACTGTATTAGTGCTAAACGTACTTCTTTGGAGCAGTTTGGGTCTAATATAGCATCTGCTATGGTGGGATTAGCTACAGATCGTATTTTTAATTTTTCAAGACTAATTCTTGATGGCATGCTTTCTCACATCAATCATGGATCAAAATGGTTAATGTATCCCAGGTTTGTACAAGTTTTTCTGAACAAACAACTTGCTGATGTACCTAAGCCTACAGACTTATTGCCTGTTATTGTTCAACAATCCAAGATTTTCACTTTTATGGCTAGAAGAAGTGATCTATTTAGAGGTCCAGATACACCATTAACTACTTCTATGATGGAAGTTGTTCAGGTTGTTAGAGCAAATGATGAAGATGATGCAGCAAGTGAAAATACTGCATCTGAAGGAACTGCAATTGCAGGTACTGCCTCTGCAAGTACTGCTTCTAATGAAGGTACTGCATCTCCACAGTGTACTATTTCTCCAAGCCCTGAGGTTCAAGAAGAAGTTGTAAGATCACCTTCTCCATCTCTATCACGATCTGTTCCTGTTTCTCAACCAGAGGAACATTCACATATTCAGAGTGAAGATCCACATACTATACCTCGTGAAGGTTTATCTTTGGATAATTATGCTTTGACAAGGGAGATTGTTAAGTTGCAAAAGACTACTAAGGTTCAAGCTAAGCAGATAAAGAAATTGAAGATAAAATTTAGAAGGCTAAAAACTTTTGTCTGGCCTTTGATTAAAGAATTTCGTATCTGGGTCAAATCAAAGAAGAAAGCACAAAGGCAGTCAAAGACAAGTAAACACCACATGGTTCATAAACCATCTTCTGTCCAATTGGGGAGGAATTTAGAAGATCAGAATTTGAAAGAAGACACGGTTAAAGATAATGAACCTGAAAGTTCTAAAAAGTCTGAAGAAAAGATCATTCAAGATACTGATGAGCAAGTTCAAGTTCAAAGTACTGCTGATGATCAAGGTACTGAACAACAAAGTACTGGTTTTCATGATACTTTCAGACAAGAGGTAATAACTCCAAGAGTGTTAGATTTTGATGAGGAAGCTGGTCCTTCAACAACTGTACATGAAGAAGTTGTTGGTCCCTCAACTGTTATACAAGAAGAGGAAGCTATTCTCAAACCTATTCATTCTGCAAGTGATGATGAGTTCATTGCTACAATTTTAGGAGATTTATCACAACCAAGAGGAGGAGTTACTATTCGAGAAGTACAAGAAGAAGAACAATAAAGAACTTCTCAACCTGCTATTGATCCTAAGGATAAAGGAAAGGGTGTTCTGGTTGAAACTAAGAAGAAAAAGCTAACTTTAGCAGAGCTTAGAGCAATTGAAGTTGCTAGGAATGAAGCTGTCGCCAGAAAAGTTCAAGAAGAGTTAAATGCTAAAGATAGAGAAGCTCAGGAAGCTCAAGAAGCTCAGAATAGAGAAGCAGCTCAAAAGGTACAAGATGAATTAGATGCTGAAGCTGCTGAACCATTATAGTCACCTTTTCCTGTTAGATTTATGCCAAGAAGACTTAATAAAGCTAAAGACAGAAATGCTATGATGGCTTATCTGAAAAGTCAAGGGTATAAAGGATTGCAGAAGTTTAATTATTTTGAGATGAAAAGATTATATGATGCTGCTAGGGAAGATTATAAGAAGGATGTTGCAGGCATCAAAGATTTTAGAGAAGAAGCTACCTGGACTGAAGCTGAAAGAAAGAGGAGTTTGAAAAGAAAAAGAAAAACTGAAGTTACAGATGTTCAGTTCTCAAAGAAAGAAAAAGTTGAATTAAGATCTGAGACTTGTGATGAATTAAGGAATTATCTCAGAGTGGTAGATTTTGATTATACAAAAGAAGATGATGACATGAAGATGAACAGATCAAAGATTAGTGTTTTTGAAATTGTGAAATCCAAGGATGGAGATTACATGATTTTTCATAAAGAAGATGAAAGCTTCAAAGTTTTCAAAAGGCTATGGGACTTACTGCACATTATAGATAGAGTAGACCTATTCTATTTATATCATGTGGTGAAAGCTTACTTTGAACATAATCCATTAGAAGGGATTGGTTTAGTTTTACATGGTGATCTCATAACTGTATGGGAAACTGAAGAAGAGAGCACTGATGATATTTGGAAGAATCAAGAAAGCTGGGAAATTGTTTGCTGGAGATTCTTTGAAGAGTCTGGAGTTCATGTTTTAGAGCTGGAAAATGGAACAATGATACACATGTTTGCTGAAAGAAGATATCCTCTCACAGTTGAGCTCATGAGAAGAATGCTAGAGCATGGATTTGAAGTAGAAGAGGATAATGAAACTGCTTGCATGGTTATTAACTTGTTTATCAACTGGACTACTATTGCTGAGAATGATCAATAACTGGTATGAATTTTATTTGAATAAATACTTTTTGATATATCAGTACTTTTATTCAAAGTACTGCTGATCAGATAGTACTTTCATTAAAGTACTGTTTGCAGAAATAAACCAGTTAAAAGAATTTTAAAAGAAACCTTTTAATAAGTAATACATATTTTGAAATAAAGGTTGAATAGATGGTTTTTGTGATGATAACATCAATAGGTTATCAATCCACCATGGTTACAAAAGGATTGACTAATCCATGAGCAAACGGCTCTGGTAAAGATATATCAAATCCGTTTTTAGTTGACAACTTGCTAATAAGTTGGATGGTAATCAACTCACCATATCAGTCATGTAAAGAGTTGGCTAGCCCACAAGAAAATGGCTTGTGGTAAAGGCTGTGGAAAAACCATTATTGGTAATTAGTTTACCATTAGATAGAAGAACTAACTAGTCCAAAAGGGTACAGCTTTTGGTAAAGACAAAACAAATCTGTTGATAGCTGATGATTTGCTAAAAATCATATGATTATCAATGTACCATGGTCTTACACACCAAAATATTTGGCTACTCCAGAGATAATGGCTTTGGTAAAGAGATCTAAATCCATTAAGTTTTCAATGATTCACCTCTCACAAGAGTTAACACACCTGAAAGTGATGAGAATAGTATGCAACTTAAACTGAATTAATGTACAAAATTGTCATATGTTGTTGTGTTGATGAAAAGATGGAGCTTGCTGGATGCTGTTGTAAAAGAATAATTCTAAGAGATACTTTGACAAGCACAGACATTAAAGAGATACAATCCAAAGACTAAGAAACAATCTGTCCTTAAAGATGAAGTTGTTAAAGATATATTCACAAAAAGGGAACTTGAAGTCAAGCAAGTAGAATTCAAGTTAGGGGAGGATTGTTGGGATATGAAAGTACTGAAGATATGAAAGTACTGAAAGCTGCAAAGTACTGGAAAACGTCAAAGAGTCAAAGTACTGCTAAAGACAAAGTCAAAGTACTGCATTATGAAGTCAAAGTACTGCAAGAACAAAGAACTGTTATATTCGTTTATGGAAAGTATTGTATTCTATGTTTAGATTACTTGTCATACAAGAATACAAATTGTAAACCGACTAGGATATCCTTGAGCCTATAAAAGAACTCCTAGATTGGCATTAGATATACGATTTAGAATACGAGTTTATGAGTTTTAGAGTTTATGAGTTCACAAGTTATTTAGTGTTTTAGAGAGAAGTTCGATAATCTTAGAGTTGTTTAGAGTATTTGCATAATAAGCAGATTTAGAGTTTATAATAAAAGTTATTCTTCTTAGCTTTGTTAAGTAAATTCCGCGTACTTGATAAAGATTGCTCAGTGTTTCTTTGTTAATAACTTAGGATTTATCCGAGGTTATTAAACCTTAACAAGCTAGTTAAGTTAGTTTGATTAAAGTATATCGATCCAACAGACAGTCCACTTCATTAGAAAACCAAAAGGAATTACAAGAAATTGGTGGGAAGCCGAGACACTAGTTGGGCTCCCACTCCTTTCTGAATACAAAAGCTTAGTCTGTGGAAAATAAAAGCCCCACTCTTGACACTATTTGAGTGGCTAATAGCAACAGTCTTGATACGTGAAAGTGTATCCAAAGCTTCCGTGTCGAGCTCCCCGAATGTAGAGAAGGCAAATGGGATGAACTTGTAGCCATTTTCTTCACATTTGGACACATATTTCTTTTTCTTATTCTCCACAGTGTTATGCAATGCCACCTCAGAAGCCCACGCAGTCGCATCAATACCCGCAAAGGGAGAGATTCCCGTCACATCCAAAAACGCGTCCTTACCTTGGATCCACTTGAATAATAGCAGGTCTGCCGGACGCAGCTCTTTCTCATCCTTCGAAAGAAACCCCAATGGGGCCTCCTTTTTCACCATAATCCCAACCTTGGAACATATGTCAACAAGAATATCTCGCACTAGGTTATGTCTGAATTTCACCCCCACTTCACTGGAACAGTGAACTGCATGGTCTCCCCATCGGTCCATACGATGCTTGCAGCTCGGGCAGGAGCTACCTTAAGAAAACATAGGTATGGTAAGCCTATAACACAATACCGACCGGAATTGGCGATGGTTCATCCTTTGGCCCAGCCCATCAATAGGTATGGCGAATAGGAAATCTTGTGCATGTGGAGCCCGGGTACAACTGAGGATAGCCACCTCCCTTGGGCTTAACGAATACTTAGGAACAAGATCTTTCTCGATGACACCAAAATAACACTTTGCCAAGGTTTTCATTATATGGGGGGCAGGAGCGTCAGAGGCGACCGAGAATGTGTCTGTTGTTGAGAATCGTTTAAGCTCATCTAGGAATAACAATAACAACAATAAATAGAATGCACAGCGGAATAAATCAAAACATTATTGTTATTGCTAAAGGTTTCTTCGTCATCATCATGTGTTCTACAAAACACATCTACAGCCCCAATCCTAGACGATCAACTCTAAGACGGTTACAATCTAACAGGGATCCATGATCCTTGAGGCTGACCAACTACATGTCGACATACACTATAGTCTAGGCGTTCATAAACTCACGCCCTAGACACACACACACACCTATGTCAGATGTTTACATTGTTTGACACTTATTTAACCTACGTACCCTGCATCTCTTTATATACTAGAGAATGCTAGGGTTTACAAAGAGATAAGGATTAATAAAATACAGAATATACAAGATATCGTCTATCATTCTAATAATATCTTCTGTATCTTTATTCTTTGTAGCTTTCTCTCTTTGTCACATTCAGCCCTTCATCTTTCATACTATTTTGTCTTATCAACTCAAGGAACCTAATTCCCAACAATCTTCCCCTAGTTGATAATGACAAAACCACATAAGCATGAACTTCCCCTGAAGCTAATATGAATGAAAGATAAACGAACTTCCCCTTAACCATGCAATCACCAAGAATCTTCAAGTTGCAGCTTCCATGTAAATATTCTTCCCCTTTTTGTCATCTTCAATTAGGGATCATAAGTGAGCAACCTTGATCTTCACAACTACGAATCAATATCATACAACCAATCCATCCTTCCAACGTTTCAAATTACCCACCATTAAGTTTTCCGCATCTTTAAATGAACGTGAAACAATAGAAATCAAAATCAGTAGTAGTAATAACAACTAGCAGTTGTAAAAACCTTCACCTAGAATGATGCATGCAAATGGTTAAACATTGTAACATTAAGCTTCCCCTGAAACCCATATATTAACCATTTTCTTGATTCTTCCAATCTGTAGGCTCCATGTAATGATTACTTGTGAAGAAAACCAAGTATAACCAACTTGATGCTGAAGTAAAACAACCCAAACCTGTGTCTTATATCTTGCACTAAAGACGACATCGAACGTATACCCAATCATGGTGTATAGGGAGACCGCAATCTCTTGACAATAATCACTGAGCACAATAACGTAACTCCTTCAAGTGATTTGCCAATTCATTGTCACATGAACGTACAAACAAGTTACCTCCTACCAAAAGGTATGATAAAACACAAACTCAAATAATTCCACTTCATCTTCAAGTAGATGATAAACGCCTTTCTTCGTAATCAACTATGACAATAAGAATGAGCCATAAACCTGTTAAGAACAAAAATCAAAATCCTCTTGTGTGTGTGATCCAAATCCCATGTGTGTGTAATCACAGTCAAAAACCATAACCTGCCATATGACACCCAATATCAAACAATACAAATAATCTGCATGACTTCCCCTTACTGTTTGTAATTCGTGCCATAAAACCAATAATCATCTTTCAATCCATGCAATAGACAACATGAAGTGAAAAGCCACGACAACCCATAAATTTTAGTACAACCTGCTTGAATAACATACACCAACTGTCACAAATCAATGTTAATCAGTGGAAGCCAAGTGAGCAGTTGAGTAGAACGCAGCAGAGGTAGCAAGTTAAGTAGAAGTGGAAACGATGTAAAGGTAGCAGTGGTTTTGAGAAAACTATCCGTGGTTACCAAAGTGCATCAGTGGAAATCAAAGTACTATCCGTGGTTAGACACATACCATCAGTGGAAATCAAAGTACTATCCGTGGTTATGCACATACCATCAGTGGATGAGCATAGCTATCAGTGGTTTCGTTAACCTATCAGCAGATTCCAGTAGGTTGATCAAAACACAACAATAGCGACTTTAAGCATAAGTTCCAGTAGCACGTTTAAAGATTTGTGTTGAGCACGAGTTCCAGCAAGTGTAAGCATTGAACGAGCATCAGCGAGAATACTTCTGGAACGAACCCAACTCCAACGAACAGCATCTAGGGTTTGTTACAAACCTTAACATTCAAATCATTCACTATATATGTATCTATTAAGGTTTGTGAAAACCCTAATTGCAATCAATAGCTAGTATCGTCTTTTTTTTTTTTTTTTTTTTTTTTTTTTTTTTTTTTTTAAGTATAAAGACAACACTTTTTGGTCTTTAGTGACACTTTTTAGAGTCACTAAGAACTTGAAAAATTCAACTTACATGATTGTGTCTGCAGCAGTTTTCAGGCACGTATATCTTTTGACTGAGACTTCAGATCAACAATTCCTCCGGTGGAACGTTAGATGTGAATATAGAGAAGCTCCAGCCAAAATTTTAGCCCGATCCAACGGTTCACTTAAAAGTTATACCTGTTTCAAAACTGACCTGCAGAAGCATTACGAAAATTTAACCAGCTGCGAATTTTTCTTCCTCATCAAGAAACCTTGCGAAATCCTAGATATCAAGAGCCACCCGCTCTGATACCACTTGTTGAGAATCGTTTAAGCTCATCTAGGAATAACAATAACAACAATAAATAGAATGCACAGCGGAATAAATCAAAACATTATTGTTATTGCTAAAGGTTTCTTCGTCATCATCATGTGTTCTACAAAACACATCTACAGCCCCAATCCTAGACGATCAACTCTAAGACGGTTACAATCTAACAGGGATCCATGATCCTTGAGGCTGACCAACTACATGTCGACATACACTATAGTCTAGGCGTTCATAAACTCACGCCCTAGACACACACACACACCTATGTCAGATGTTTACATTGTTTGACACTTATTTAACCTACGTACCCTGCATCTCTTTATATACTAGAGAATGCTAGGGTTTACAAAGAGATAAGGATTAATAAAATACAGAATATACAAGATATCGTCTATCATTCTAATAATATCTTCTGTATCTTTATTCTTTGTAGCTTTCTCTCTTTGTCACATTCAGCCCTTCATCTTTCATACTATTTTGTCTTATCAACTCAAGGAACCTAATTCCCAACATCTGTGTTACAAGCACTGTGAAACATGTCGAGAGCATATTGAAACGAAGGGCCATGGGAATTGATGCCTGTTTTTACCAGGATCTGGTCCTGCATATCACTGGTTTGCAAACGAGAGGCGAGGAAAGCATATCGGGTGATATTATTATTATTATTATTATTATTATTATTATTATTATTATTATTATCATCATCATTATTATCATCATTATTATTATCATCATCATTATTATTATTATTATCATCATTATTATCAATATTATCATCATTATTATCATCATTATTATTATTATCATTATTATTATCATTATGATGATTATTATCATTATTATTATTATTATTATTATTATTATTATTATTATTATTATTATCATCATCATTATTATCATTATTATTATTATCATTTTCATTATTCTGATCATTATTATTATCATTATCATCATTATTATCATCATTATTATTATCATCATCATTATTATTATTATTATTATTATTATTATTATTTTTTTTTTTTTTTTTTTAAAACTCATAGGATTACAAAAGATTAGTGGGGAGCCTCGAAACCAACTGAGCCCCCACACCTCTAGCAATGGTAAAACCAATCCTATTAAAGATATGAACTGCTGCACGCGCTCCGATGTCCTGAGTCATTGAGAAACGTCGAATACGCTTGAGTAAGGTGACTGCATCTTTCTCAAGTTCTCCAAAAGAGGAAAAAGAGAAGGGGAGAAACCCATACCCAATATCCGCACATTTGGCCTCGTACTTGACCCGTTTACGCTGAGCAGCATCACTGATCGCACGCCCTGGTATAAAATCAACCAACCCGGATTGCGTCAAAGGCGACGAACCTGTAAGATCAACACATACATCACGTCCACTATCCCAAGAATAGAGTAGTATGTCAGCCGGTCGCAAGGATCTGTCCCCATCTCCAAAAAGCATCATTATTATTATTATTATTATTATTATTATTATTATTATTATTATTATTATTATTATTATTATTATTATTATCATCATTATTATCATCATTATTATCATTATCATTATTATTATCATTTTTTTTTTATTTATAAACAACACTTTTATTAAAAACTCATAGGATTTACAAAAAATTAGTGGGAAGCCGAGAAACTAACTGGGCCCCCACACCTCTAGTAATAGCAAAACCAATCATATTGAAAATATGAACTGCAGCACGCGCTCCAATGTCTTGAGTTAGCCAAAAGAAGAAAAAGAAAAGGGGAGAAACCCATATCCAATATCCGCACATTTAGCATCGTATTTGACTCGTTTACGTCGTGCAGCATCAATGATCGCACGCCCTGGCATAAAATCAGTCATTATTATTATTATCATTATTATTATCATCATTATTATCATCATCATTATTATTATTGTTGGAATCACTCCTAAACAGTATTTCAAGTATTTATATTTCATATGTAATAGGTAGCTTTATTATGGCCTTTATGTTTGTTTAAGGTCAAGCTTATGTAGAAGGCCCATAAGCTTGATCCAAGCCCAATAAGGAATAGGGAAGGAGAGGGAGTGTTGCCCTAGCTCCTTGCCTATATAAACTCTTGTAAACCCTCATTTGAGGGTTGGTTGTTCAATACATTTCTTTCACATACTCTACGCCTAACCATTCATAGTATTTCGTGTGTGTGTTTGTGTGTGTATTGTTCATCCGCCTCTCTATCTCTTTCTAGTAAGCTTGTGTTGTAAAACTAGTGACCTAACAGTGGTATCAGAGCCAAATAGTTGGGTGAATCGTTGTGTTTGAAGTGAGTTTTGGTCCTACGCGTAACACCGGTTCCTAAACTTGGTCACGCTTAAAAACTGATTTTTTACACTTTTGAATCCAAGATTCTTGTACTTTCAACGTTATTAGGTGTTAAACTATTGGTTTTTGGCAAAAAGTTTGGAACTTTACGTGTATTTCCTTGTTTTTAAGCTTGTTTTTGTACGAAAGTGTTATCCTACGCGTAACTGTTTTAGGTGCTTTGGATCATCAAGTTTCACACTTTTGTGTTATTTTGGTGTTATTGAAGCTATTTCATCACACAAAAACTGGTTTAGAAACATGTTTGGACAAAATCAGTCTTACGAGTAGGATTACGCGTATCAAAACCCTAGTTATACGAGTAGGACTACGCGTAACTTTGTTCTTGGCTTGATCTTCAGTTTCGTGGTTTATTCCGTGTTTTCTTACTTGGATAAGTCTGAAAATACGTCGACGTTGGATTTCTTTTGCACTGTGATAGTGTAAAAGATCACTTGGGATAAAACCCTAATCTTACGCTTAAGCATAAAGCTTACGCGTAGAAAATCTTACGCTTAAGATTCATCTTACGCGTAGACCTAGTCCTACGCATAAGGTAATCCTACGCCTAACTTTCTACGCCTAACTTACTGTTTACGCATAACTTTAGTCTTTTTTCCTGCTTACGCGTAAGCTAAATTCTACGCGTAACTATTCTTGTTACGCGTAACTTTGGTGTCTTTACGCATAAGTGGTATTAAGTGATTTCTACGCGTAACTTTGGATTATTGTGATTTCTACGCCTAAGGACACTTCTTCAACAAAGGTTCATTCGACTACAAAGATCCATCAACACAAGTTATCAAAAAAAAAAAAAAAAAAAAATTCAAATTTTTACGCGAGATTCAAATTTTGGTTTAACCGTGAAAATTTTGGTCAAAAATTCAAATTTTTGGACCCAAATTCAAATTTTTCGGGTAAAAATTGGCGTCAAAATTGTCATAACTCAAATTTTTCTTTCAACCTTAGAATTGCATTTTATAGTGAATTTCAAATTTTGAGAGTCAAAAATTTTCAAAATTATTTTTGGAGGGAAATTGCAATTCACTATATCGACCTTCTGTGTGCTATATCGACTTTGCACCTTTTCTTCTCTTTGATACTTCTGCAGGGGAGTAAAATGGATTCTGATCATAAAGATCCATTTGTGGCATTGCAAGAAGGATTCATGGCTATATCTCTGGCATTCAAGCGTCAGACAGCATCTAATTCCCAATATCCCGCAGTCATAAAAGGTGCAAGAGTTGCTGTACATGAAAGGAATGCTCAAATGGACGTTGAGAATGTTGTGAGTACTGCATCTGTCGGTAATGCGGACAATGAGGTTGTAGCATTGGAAAAGCAGCATGACAGCAGCAGATCTGGAGAAGATATCATCCTTAACTACGACACCGAGCCTAACTGTGACGAAGAACAAATGGTTGAGGAAGATATCCTACCCACCTATGACACTGACATAGAACAGATGGTCGAGGTACAATCTAATGTTGATCATATTCTGCCTGCAAATGCGATACAACATACTGAGCAACCTGAATTCAGTAATGAAGGAGAGGTTGACCAGTGTGCTGCACAATGTCCAGACAACTATCTCATGTCTGAGCCCTTTCTTGCAATCAATTCATCTGAAACGTCAAATCAAACTCTTGAATCTGAAATCATTCTTCTCAAAAAGACCATTGCTCAGTTTCATAAAGATTTTTCAAAACTAGAGGCACATTGCATCTCTCTTGAACTTAATTTACAAAACAAATCTTTTTCCTCAGAACACAATGGTCAGCTTTCAAATGAACAAAGTAATCGTGTGGATTTATTAGTAAAAGAAAATGAGCATTTAAAGGCTCAACTTCAAGCAAAGGGGCTTGCACATGTTGCTTTACAAAACAAACTGAGAAGATTAACTGACAAGAGTGTGGATACTAATTTTGCAAAACCAACAATCTTAGGGAAATCGTCTCTAAAACCAATCAGAAACCAATCAGTTGTTAGACATCCAACTGCTTTTAAATCTGAACGTTCAAAATCGTCAAAACCACGGTTTCCCTCCCAAGTTGTTGAGAATAATCATTTGTCAAAACCAGTCACTCCACATTCCAGGCACAACAATAATGCTTCTGTTTCTATTAAACATGTTTTTGTTAAACCTGTTTCTATTATACCTGTACAAGTGACTGCTTCTGGCCAATCTAGGATTAGTTCCAACACTGTGTCTAAACCGAGCATTAAACGTAAAAATTCATATGATTCAAATGACGCATACAAGAACAATTATCTAGAAAAGGCTAGGAAAAGGGCACTACTCCAAAAGGATGGAATCTTAGGTTCACGACCTAGTGTATCACCTTCGAGTGTATTACTGAACACTGCTTGTAGTAGCAAACCAAAACCTAAGTTTACTCAAACAGTTAGAAATAAACCCGTTGCTCTAAACGTAAAATTTCAGAAACCTAATAGGTGGATCAATATAGGACGCAAATTCTTCCCAAAAGAAGTTTCAACATCCCTTAGATCTAACCTTAGATAGATACCAACGGGTAGAGTTTTCAAAACTGCTGGTCTTAGGTGGATTCCTACAGGCAAAATACTAAGTAGTTGCACCAAAACAAGTGTGATACCCTCTACATCCATCCGTGTGGCAGGAAAGGAAATCATCAAAATAGCATGTTCAGGTGTCAAGAAGATAATTGACACTACATCTTTATGCCTCTAACACCTGGAACCCAGTTACACTTGGGGATCCATGTCTTTCTCTTCCTTGCCCCCTCTTCTATTTTTCTATGCAGGTACAACAGCTAATGGCTCTTATTGCAATACAGCATAAGACCCGTTTCTCACCGTCATACATATCATGATCCATCAGCTGTTCCACCATTGTACTTAACCGTCATGAATTGGAAACATTGCTTGCTCCTCTGGTTAAAGATTCTGTCAAAAGTCGTGCTTCAGATGTATCGAATGTTTCCGCTGCACAACCGATAATACTCTTATTTCTGATACATCTGACTCTACAACAACAACCGTTACTGTAGCTGCACCTCCAATCGAATCTCTGAAAACATAAGAACAAAGTGTTTCCTACAACAATGTCACAGCTGATGATCAACTTAATGAACTGAGATGTTTTTTTTGTCAGCTGTTGATTCTCTCGAGATATTTATGGTACTTCACACTTGTTCGGTTGCTTGGATTTACATGGTTTCGATGTCTTCAATTCATCATCAACATACGTGGTGTATGATTCTGATTCATTGAAAACATCGAGGGGGAGAGAGTGTAGGCGTCCCTTTCCTTCTTCGTTTTTCCACGTGCTTCCTTGCGAAAACCCAATGCTCTCCAAAATTTCTTCCATAAGGGCGAAGAAATGAGACGATCTATGGTTCAAACGTTTTAATTCAGTGTTATCGTCTCAACTTTCACGGGTTATATTGTGTGAAGTTACCCAAATATAATGTTAAGATGCCTCACACACGGTCTTGGTATCGAGTTATTGCATATTCACAGTAACTAGTATTCCGAAAGACCACAACATTCAGGGGAAAGTCGTTTCATTTCGTCTTTCGTGGTTTGTTTGATGTGATGCATCTACATACGCGAGAAGATTTTGTTGATTTCTGGCATGTTTCCCTCGAACGAATCTTCCGCAATTAGTCAGATTTTCTTTGTATGGTTTACTGCTCATCTACAAATTCCGCTGCATACTGAAACCGTCAAAAGTTAGAGGAAATGTAGACTTCATCAAAAGTTTCAAATCTGCTAAAGACAGTTGTCAGTTCGAGGGGGAGCTATTTCTGAAACATCGTCAATTGGGGAAAGGTTAATTTGTTTCATACTTATTTCATCTTTTCCCTAATTTGGCTTGTGCACACATAACAGTGTACAACCCGTAATTGTCAAGAAAGGACCCTGTGGTACACCTCAGTGCCACAATCCTTATAAAAGGAGCGAAAGCTTCTTATTTTTGAGTAAAACATATCAAACCTTTCATTTTTCAAGGTTTTGCTCAAAAAGACAAGTACTTCCCCATATGATTTTTCAAAACCTCAACCGTTTATATCACTAGTTGAGGGGGAGTATTTGATTTAAAACTTTGTTCACAAATTGTTCATAGTGGTCACTCTTCCCGCAACACTCAAAATGGTCATATTTATTCTCAAACGTTCAAAAATAACATTTTATATGCCATTTTTGAGGGGGAGAAAATTTGTGTGATAAGAAATATGTTGTACAAAATGCAAATGAATCTGTGTACCTCAGACTTAACCAACGAATTGACGGTACTAAACTGTTTGTAACTCGAAAAGACTTGTCCTGGACGGGTAATAATTTCAAGCTAGTTCGCTAGTAATGTAAACGTGTCTCGCAAAGGACTTGTCCAAGTAGAAAGTACCATTCGAGATACTCTTGGTAGACATGAACTCTGACGGGTATGACAACCTTTCGAGGTTTGTCTACACCTTCAAGGTAGTTATTAAAGCTAGTTGTCACCTAAAAACTGACAATGTAACTCTTTAACTATTCAACGTAATCGTGTCTCGCGGGAGATTGTCTATCTTTAGTAGATCAATTCAAAAAGTGCGCACTCTTTCCTCACTGTGCATTTAAACCATTAAAACTCTTTAGCACATGTGGAGGGGGAGTATTTATGCAAAAACTTATCTCTCAACAGTGGTTCAAACATGTTTTTCATTTACAAACCCTTTGAGAGATATTTTTAAAATACAGTGGTTCAAATGGCAAACATAGGTTAGTCATGGAGTTATAAGGTGACTAAGGTTAGGAATAACCGTCCTATGATCCGCCAGAGCCGGAGGGATCTACCCAAGGACACTACCATTAGTTAGTGTTAGAAGTCCTTAGGAATGATTATAAAAAGGAGAAAATGAGAATCGGAGAAAGAAGGAGTTGAAGAATCAAAAAGAAATGTAAAGTAAAGGGTGAAATGAAATAGCCCTCCAGATTATTCAACTTAGGGCAGACACCGGGTTCAATTCATATGCTACTGGCTGTCACTTAGTAACACCGGTATTGAAGATTAAAAGTCGTCATGGACCCAGTGACGCATGCACTAAACCTTCTTAGCCACTCAAGTTTTTCTCAACAGAAGCTTGTTTCATTCTCACAGGGAACCCTACATAAACTATTGGCTTTCTCTTAGAGATCGCTGGTATTGAAAAAGGAGACCCTCTCCCTAGTCTCCGCTCAGGAAAACCAAAACGCACTATTGAGTCTAGAGCCACGAGATTCATCAAAAGATCTCTTAGGAACACTTGACATTTAATCACTTGATGATCAACAAGTAAGATCATCAGTGGTTCATATTGAGTCCTTCACAGATCTTAGCAATCTGTCGAGAACATTTATGAGAGGTTCACATCTGTGATCCTCAGTGATTGAATGGAAACTCCTGCCAGGGTCAACATCAAACAGCCCTGACAGCAGGTCACTTCGGTAACTCCCCGTGGATTACGCGGAGTGTGTCTCAAACGGTCTACAGTCGTGAGGTGATGCTTCGGTGTACCTCAGCGACTCATCTGAACTGTAGATGTACTTCGGTACATCGCGTTATCTCACTTGTGGGACTCCAGTTCAGGAACGGCCTTTGTAAGAATTAGAGTTGTGTTTTCACACTATGCTGTTAACACTCTCGAAGTTCAAACTTGTAAGTGCCGGAAACCGCTTATTACTAACTGTTTGAAATGTTTTCTTCTTATGGAAGCTCCGGAGCGGGATGATCGTGCTGATTCTTCTCATGTTCACGCCAACATCATCACTAATGGAAGTTCTATTCAAAAGCAACACAACCGTCAGAATGATTCTTCGTCAAACCAAAGAATCTACAAAGTTAAAGACTTAGAGAACTTCATCAGTATTGAATTCCAACGTCATAGAGCGTGTGAGCATGTTGAAGAATGACGTGGAGACACTGGAGCAGCAAAGCAGACCTGAGGCAGACTGATGCAGACAACAACATACTATCACTTTCACCACAAAGAACAATGATCAAAGAACAAAGTTAAAGATGACGTCAAAGCATAACTGTTCAAAGATAACTATCTCTCTACACTGGAGAGATTGTTCGAATCAAGGCAATTCCTCTCACAAGAAAGAAGAATTTCAGAAGACGTCACAGCTACTATTACATCAACGCCTTCACCGTTTACATTCATATATACTTGAGGGGGAGATTGTTGGAATCACTCCTAAACAGTATTTCAAGTATTTATATTTCATATGTAATAGGTAGCTTTATTATGGCCTTTATGTTTGTTTAAGGTCAAGCTTATGTAGAAGGCCCATAAGCTTGATCCAAGCCCAATAAGGAATAGGGAAGGAGAGGGAGTGTTGCCCTAGCTCCTTGCCTATATAAACTCTTGTAAACCCTCATTTGAGGGTTGGTTGTTCAATACATTTCTTTCACATACTCTACGCCTAACCATTCATAGTATTTCGTGTGTGTGTTTGTGTGTGTATTGTTCATCCGCCTCTCTATCTCTTTCTAGTAAGCTTGTGTTGTAAAACTAGTGACCTAACAATTATTATTATTATTATTATTATTATTATTATTATTATTATTATTATTATTATTATTATTATTATTATTATTATTATTATTTATTTTTATTTATTATTATTATTATCATCATTATTATCATCATTATTATCATCATTATCATCATTATCATTATTATCATCATCATTATTATTATTATTATTATTATTATTATTATTATTATTATTATTATTATTATTATTATTATTATTTTTATAAAAATCACACTTTTATTAAAAACTCATAGGATTACAAAAAATTAGTGGGGAGCCTCGAAATCAACTGAGCCCCCACACCTCTAGCAATGGTAAAACCAATCCTATTAAAGATATGAACTGCTGCACGCGCTCCAATGTCCTGGGTTATAGAGAATCGTCGAATACGCTTAAGTAAGGTGACTGCATCTTTCTCAAGTTCTCCAAAAGAAGAAAAAGAGAAGGGGAGAAACCCATATCCAGTATCCGCACATTTAGCATCGTACTTGACCCGTTTACGCTGTGCAGCATCACTAATCGCTCGCCCTGGTATAAAATCAATCAACCCGGATTGCGTCAAAGGCGACGAACCCGTAAGATCAACACATACGTCGCGTCCATTATCCCAAGAGTAGAGTAATATGTCAGCTGGTCGCAAGGATATGTCCCCATCTCCAAAAAGCCCAATATCCACCTCCTTGCGAGCGGAAATCCCTGACCGAGAGCATATATCAGCAAGAACATCGCGCACAAGGTTGTGACGATGTTTGATGCCAACAATACCCGCACATGAAACAGCGTGATCCCCGTAAATATCTCCAGGAAAAACCTTAGAGCAGGCAGAACACGGTACCTGAACAGTGAAAAGAGGAACACCCAAACGATAACACAGCACACAACGATAAGCCCTGGCATTCATAGTTTGTCCCAATCCAGATATTGGAGCCACCCTAAGCCAATCCGAGGTGTGATCCTCCTTTAAAGAACTCCATAACGCCATATGTCGAGGGGAAAGATGGAAAGTAGATTCAACAGTTTGGGAATCCCGAACGAAATATATATCTGCCAATTTCTTCATAAGTTTGGGGGCAGCGACCTCGCTAGGGTTACTCAAAAGGTCAATATCCATATTCACATTGAAAGTACATAGAGCATCATCAAAAGAGGGACCAGCAGTTACAATACCCAAACCATGAAGAAGCTTAGTCTGTAGGCCAGCTGATTAAAGTCTAGAAGCAAGGAAGGCATAGTTCAAGACATCACCTGCAGAATATAAACCAAGTCCCCCAAAATCAAAAGGTAAGGTGGCGAGTCTCCACTGCCAGTCACCAAAACCAGGTCCAGAAGCAGTGACAATACGCTCCAAGGAAGAACGAAGTGCCGCATCAAAAGAAACCTGAGCACACTCAAAGACCCGAGGAGAACATGTGCGCATAGAAAAATAGAGCTTAGAAATACCAGCACATGTACGGAGTAACAACAACTCGCATTGAGGGTCATTAAGTTTGGCAACTGCCTCCATAAGTTCAATAGTTTTAGCAACCCTTTTCAGGACCAACTTACTACCAAACTCAAAATCCACACTAACGGGTCCACCCAATAATTTAACACCATGTGAGGGGTGAGAAATATTAGGGGGGAAAACACCATCATACCTGCTTCTAGGGTCCTCTTGTGGCCAAAAGACTTCAGTTTTATCAACATTGAGGTGTAAGCCACGACAAGGTCCGTCTGCCATAATCAACTCTAAAACCTTACCCACAACCAAGGTATCACCAATAATAGTGCCATCATCCAAATACCAAGCTTGAAAAGAAAGGTCAAAAGAATCTCTAATCTTACATGCTAAGGGATGTAAAACTAAAGCAAAAAGAAGAGGCCCAAGCGGATCACCTTGTTGCACACCTTGATGGGACCAAAGAGTATGCTCACCATAATATAATCTAGCAGGACTAGAGTAGCAAAACTCCACCCACTGTGAAATAGCCAGGAAATGAAACCGAACCTCACGTAACATAACAGCCCGGTCCACCATGTTGAAAACGTTTTTAAAATCAACCAACAACATGGACAGACCAACATCACACCCACGGTCCTCAACTAAACGGTTCACAGCATGAAGAATAGCTTCCCCACCCCCAGACACCCCAACACCAAGTTGTAAATCATTGAAATAACTGCCTGAAGAGTGGCTAAGCATGGAAGCACAAACCTTGGAAACTAAAGGCCTCCAAATAGTCCCAACAACAATAGGACGGATACCCCCTCCTGGTTTGACTAAGGGTGTGAGAGGAGCACTAGCAATATACCAGCAAGAAAGAGGTTCACCACTTGGGTAATAGAAGCGATCAACTCGTCAGAAATAGCCACAGCTGCACCACTCAAACAATCCAAAAGGTGTTGGGCACGCAACCCATCTCGCCCACAAGAAGTACCACGAGGGAAACTCTTGATCATGTCAAGAACGATAGAAGGGGATGCGGTAAGGTGATGATGGTCAATAGGTATATCAGGCAAGAGAGGAGCAGACTGAAAAGGGTGCTTAGCTTCTAAGTCTTCAAGAGTAGAAGCATCATAAGGTGCAACACCAGAAGACGAAAGAACTCTGACCGCAGCAGTATAATGACCATCACAAATCTTCCTCTTACATTGCTTAACATTACGATCACCCAAAACCAAACTATCATCATCAATAGTAGACCATGATGGAAGGAGCTCGGCTAAAACCTCACGCACAACCTGCAAACTACCACCAGGAGAGCCCCATGCATGAATAGCATTAACAATATACTCTTCCTGACGTTGACGCTTAGTGACCGAGCTACTCTCTTGACTACTCCTCGGGCAAAAGGTTTTAAGTAGACAAAGCGGCAGGACAAATAAACTAACCCAACAAGAAATGTCATCAGACGTGCAGATCACCTTATCAAGAGCTCTTTTCAAAGTACGAGAGAACTCCAACCGACATTTGGGAGGGATAGATTTGACAGTCCGCAAACCCCTAGCAAATAAAGTATCAAGAAGGGGCAGGTCAAAACCACCAAGCACGTCCAAAACCGAATCCTCAACAAGGGCTACCTGGGAAGGAACCTGTGGCTTAGGGAGATCATATAGCACAAACCGAACAACACCATCACCACAATCAGGAGGAGACACAAAATCAGAACCCGCACCATGACGACACTTAGCCCGGAAAGTATGCGTTTTGAAACAAGCACCACACAACCACAAACCCATACGCTTAAGAGTAACCTTAGCCCTTTCAAAAATAGTTAGATCCGTCAAAAGAGATTGCCTAATAGTAGCTTGATCCTCAGCACAAAAATGCCGATCACGAAGATGTGTGATCAAAGAAGTTTTAACCAAACCATTACCACCACCATCACGACATCCATTAAAACCAACAAAGGGGTAATGAAATTTAACGCCAGGCATATGAACAAAGCAAATACACAACCTCTTGTAACCAAGAGCACTAGCAAGGAATCATGCACCAATAACAAATATCACCACATAACCATGCAACAGTACCATCTGTATGAAAATATTCCAAATCCAATCACGACAGAAACAACCAAAACAGCTCGAAGCCCAATACCCTGTCTCGAAAACCAAAAAATTACCAAAACAAGACCAAGCAACCCTCAAGCAATGACAACCAAGTCTCGAAACCGGTAGCAGTGTTGAAATAAACCCCCAAGCAACACGAGAAATAAACCAAACTTCCCGCAACCCAAACTCACAACCGGAAGCAGTTTTGAAAGAATCAAAACTCTAAAATTCACTAACCGTACAAACAACCCGTGCAACAGATTCGAAACCACCAGTGTTTTGAAGAAGCAAAACAACCACGAATGGGTCCCAGATTACGAATCTCGAGAGGATAATGTTATTATTATTATTATTATTATTATTATTATTATTATTATTATTATTATAATCATTAGTATCATTATCATTATTATTATCATCATTATTATCATCATTATTATCATCATTATTATTATTATTATTTATTATTATTATTATTATTATTATTATTATTATTATTATTATTATACAAACATCACTTCATTAGAAAACCAAAAGGAATTATAAGAAATTGGTGGGAAGCCGAGATACTAGTTGGGCTCCCACTCCTTTCTGAATACAAAAGCTAAGTCTGTGAAAAATAAAAGCCCCACTCTTAGCACTATTCGAGTGGCTAATAGCAACAGTCTTGATACGTGAAAGAGTGTCCAAAGCTTCCGTGTCAAGCTCCTCAAATGTAGAGAAGGCAAATGGAATGAACTTGTAGCCATTTTCTTCACATTTGGACACATATTTCTTTTTCTTCTTCTCCACAACGATATGTAAAGCCACCCCGGGAGCCCACGCAGACGCATCAATACCCGCAAAAGGAGAGATTCCAGTCACATCCAAACATGCGTCCTTACCTTGGATCCAGTTGAATAATAGCAGGTCTGCCGGACGCAGCTCTTTCCCGTCCCTCGAAAGAAACCCCAGTGGGGCCTCATTTTTCACCATAATCCCAACCTTGGAGCATATGTCGACAAGAATATCACGCACCAAGTTATGTCTGAATTGCACCCCCACTTCACTGGAACAGTGAACTGCATGGTCCCCCCATTGGCCCATACGATGCTTGCAGCTCGGGCAGGAGCCACCTTCAGAAAACAAAGGTATCGTAAGCCTATAACACATTACCGAACGGAATTGGCGATGGTTCATCCTTTGGCCCAACCCATCAATAGGTATGGTGAAAAGGAAATCTTGTGCATGTGGAGCTCGGGTACAACTGAGGATAGCTACCTGCCTCAGGCTTAACGAATACTTAGTAACAAGATCTTTCTCGATGACACCAAAGTAACCCTTTGCCAAGGTTTTCATCATATGGGGGCAGGAGTGTCAAAGGCGACCGAGAACGTGTCTGTGTTCCAAGCACTGTTAAACATATCGATGGCATGTTGAAATGAAGGGCCATGAGAATTGATGCCCGTTTTAACCAGAATATGGTCTTGCATATCACTGGTTTGCAAGCGAGTGGCGAGGAAAGCATATTGGATGATGTCGCTCGCCGCATGAATACCCAGCCCACCCATCTTGATTGGGAGGGTGGCAAGCCGCCACTGCCAGTCACCAAAACCTGGCCCGAAGGCTGTAATAATCTTCTCCAAGGAAGCACGCAACATCTGGTCAAACTGGACTTGGGCTTCTCGCACGTACAAAGGGGAACAAGTTTGTAAAGCATAAGATAGTTTCGCAACCCCGGCACAATTACGAAGAAGAAGGAGCTCACATTGGGGGTCATTAAGTTTGAGGATAGCTTCCATTAGCAAGATAGTTTTAGAGACCCTTTTCAAAGCCAGCTCCTGGCAAAAACTTTCATCCAAACTAACTGAACCACCCAGTAGTTTGACACCTACGACTGGGCGGGAGATATTTATGGGGAAAACACCCTCCACCCTACTTCTAGGATCCTCCGTAGGCCAGAAGAGTTCAGTCTTATCGACATTAAAAAACAACCCCCGAGCCGGTCCATCTGTCAAAATGATGTCAAGCGCCTTGGAAACCATAAGGGTGTCACCTACAATAGCACCATCATCAAGATACCAGGCCTGGAGTGTGAGCTCGCAGAACCTATAGATGGCATGGACAAGGGGGTGTATGACAAGGCCGAACAACAAGGGACCTAGCAGGTCCCCCTGTTGCACCCCTTGGCAAGAACAGAGGATAGAATCATCGTAATAAAGTCTAGCTGGCCTGGCATAGCAAAAATCAACCCAAGGAGCAATAGAAGGACATCTGATCCTGGTCTCCTGGAGAAGCATACCCCTGTCAACCAGATTAAAAGCGTTCTGAAAATCCACCAGAAACATGGAAATCCCAACCAGATTAAATGCGTTCTAAAAATTATTATTATTATTATCATCATTATTATCATCATTATTATTATTATTATTATCATCATTATTATCATCATTATTATTAATATTATAATTATTATAATTATTATTATTATTATTATTATTATTATTATTATTATTATTATTATTATTCATGATACCAAGAGAAACTGGTCCCACATTACATTTCGTAAGGCCCACTCCAGTGTATGGGGTAATATTGCAAAAGTGATTACAAAGATGAAGGTGGGAGACTTGGGACTGAATCAGTTGCTAAAAGGTATATGCGGAAATGGTAGAGATATTCGTTTTTGGTTGGACCCGTGGGCTAGCAATGTGGCGTTCAAGGATAGATTCCCGGATTTGTTTAAAAAGGAGAAAAAAAGAAGTGTAGGGTGAGTGAGAAGTTTTGTCGCGAAAGTAACCGATTTGTTGTGGTCGAAGCGGGTCATCTTACATCAGTAGAAGACATAGAGATGGTGGATTTAAAACATGAGTTGGAAGGAATAGAGCTAAGGGAGGAAGTTGATAAATGGGAATGGAAAGGAAGGAACCAAAAATCCTTTAGCGTAAAAGGAGTGAAAGAGCTCATCCAAAGTCATCTCGACTTCAGTAACAGGTTTGTGTTCAAATGGTCGAAATGGATTCCGAAAAAATGCAACATCTTCATGTGGCGTTTAGGGATGGATAGAATTCCCACCGGGACGGCTCTTAGAGATAGAAATTGCTTGTTCGGATCCATGACTTGCGAGTTATGTGGCCAAGCCGAAGAGTCAGCGGATCATTTGTTTTGCTGCTGTGAGGTAACCACGGAAATAGTAGACCATGATGGAAGGAGCTCGGCTAAAACCTCACGCACAACCTGCAAACTACCACCAGGAGAGCCCCATGCATGAATAGCATTAACAATATACTCTTCCTGACGTTGACGCTTAGTGACCGAGCTACTCTCTTGACTACTCCTCGGGCAAAAGGTTTTAAGTAGACAAAGCGGCAGGACAAATAAACTAACCCAACAAGAAATGTCATCAGACGTGCAGATCACCTTATCAAGAGCTCTTTTCAAAGTACGAGAGAACTCCAACCGACATTTGGGAGGGATAGATTTGACAGTCCGCAAACCCCTAGCAAATAAAGTATCAAGAAGGGGCAGGTCAAAACCACCAAGCACGTCCAAAACCGAATCCTCAACAAGGGCTACCTGGGAAGGAACCTGTGGCTTAGGGAGATCATATAGCACAAACCGAACAACACCATCACCACAATCAGGAGGAGACACAAAATCAGAACCCGCACCATGACGACACTTAGCCCGGAAAGTATGCGTTTTGAAACAAGCACCACACAACCACAAACCCATACGCTTAAGAGTAACCTTAGCCCTTTCAAAAATAGTTAGATCCGTCAAAAGAGATTGCCTAATAGTAGCTTGATCCTCAGCACAAAAATGCCGATCACGAAGATGTGTGATCAAAGAAGTTTTAACCAAACCATTACCACCACCATCACGACATCCATTAAAACCAACAAAGGGGTAATGAAATTTAACGCCAGGCATATGAACAAAGCAAATACACAACCTCTTGTAACCAAGAGCACTAGCAAGGAATCATGCACCAATAACAAATATCACCACATAACCATGCAACAGTACCATCTGTATGAAAATATTCCAAATCCAATCACGACAGAAACAACCAAAACAGCTCGAAGCCCAATACCCTGTCTCGAAAACCAAAAAATTACCAAAACAAGACCAAGCAACCCTCAAGCAATGACAACCAAGTCTCGAAACCGGTAGCAGTGTTGAAATAAACCCCCAAGCAACACGAGAAATAAACCAAACTTCCCGCAACCCAAACTCACAACCGGAAGCAGTTTTGAAAGAATCAAAACTCTAAAATTCACTAACCGTACAAACAACCCGTGCAACAGATTCGAAACCACCAGTGTTTTGAAGAAGCAAAACAACCACGAATGGGTCCCAGATTACGAATCTCGAGAGGATAATGTTATTATTATTATTATTATTATTATTATTATTATTATTATTATTATTATTATAATCATTAGTATCATTATCATTATTATTATCATCATTATTATCATCATTATTATTATTATTATTTATTATTATTATTATTATTATTATTATTATTATTATTATACAAACATCACTTCATTAGAAAACCAAAAGGAATTATAAGAAATTGGTGGGAAGCCGAGATACTAGTTGGGCTCCCACTCCTTTCTGAATACAAAAGCTAAGTCTGTGAAAAATAAAAGCCCCACTCTTAGCACTATTCGAGTGGCTAATAGCAACAGTCTTGATACGTGAAAGAGTGTCCAAAGCTTCCGTGTCAAGCTCCTCAAATGTAGAGAAGGCAAATGGAATGAACTTGTAGCCATTTTCTTCACATTTGGACACATATTTCTTTTTCTTCTTCTCCACAACGATATGTAAAGCCACCCCGGGAGCCCACGCAGACGCATCAATACCCGCAAAAGGAGAGATTCCAGTCACATCCAAACATGCGTCCTTACCTTGGATCCAGTTGAATAATAGCAGGTCTGCCGGACGCAGCTCTTTCCCGTCCCTCGAAAGAAACCCCAGTGGGGCCTCATTTTTCACCATAATCCCAACCTTGGAGCATATGTCGACAAGAATATCACGCACCAAGTTATGTCTGAATTGCACCCCCACTTCACTGGAACAGTGAACTGCATGGTCCCCCCATTGGCCCATACGATGCTTGCAGCTCGGGCAGGAGCCACCTTCAGAAAACAAAGGTATCGTAAGCCTATAACACATTACCGAACGGAATTGGCGATGGTTCATCCTTTGGCCCAACCCATCAATAGGTATGGTGAAAAGGAAATCTTGTGCATGTGGAGCTCGGGTACAACTGAGGATAGCTACCTGCCTCAGGCTTAACGAATACTTAGTAACGAGATCTTTCTCGATGACACCAAAGTAACCCTTTGCCAAGGTTTTCATCATATGGGGGCAGGAGTGTCAAAGGCGACCGAGAACGTGTCTGTGTTCCAAGCACTGTTAAACATATCGATGGCATGTTGAAATGAAGGGCCATGAGAATTGATGCCCGTTTTAACCAGAATATGGTCTTGCATATCACTGGTTTGCAAGCGAGTGGCGAGGAAAGCATATTGGATGATGTCGCTCGCCGCATGAATACCCAGCCCACCCATCTTGATTGGGAGGGTGGCAAGCCGCCACTGCCAGTCACCAAAACCTGGCCCGAAGGCTGTAATAATCTTCTCCAAGGAAGCACGCAACATCTGGTCAAACTGGACTTGGGCTTCTCGCACGTACAAAGGGGAACAAGTTTGTAAAGCATAAGATAGTTTCGCAACCCCGGCACAATTACGAAGAAGAAGGAGCTCACATTGGGGGTCATTAAGTTTGAGGATAGCTTCCATTAGCAAGATAGTTTTAGAGACCCTTTTCAAAGCCAGCTCCTGGCAAAAACTTTCATCCAAACTAACTGAACCACCCAGTAGTTTGACACCTACGACTGGGCGGGAGATATTTATGGGGAAAACACCCTCCACCCTACTTCTAGGATCCTCCGTAGGCCAGAAGAGTTCAGTCTTATCGACATTAAAAAACAACCCCCGAGCCGGTCCATCTGTCAAAATGATGTCAAGCGCCTTGGAAACCATAAGGGTGTCACCTACAATAGCACCATCATCAAGATACCAGGCCTGGAGTGTGAGCTCGCAGAACCTATAGATGGCATGGACAAGGGGGTGTATGACAAGGCCGAACAACAAGGGACCTAGCAGGTCCCCCTGTTGCACCCCTTGGCAAGAACAGAGGATAGAATCATCGTAATAAAGTCTAGCTGGCCTGGCATAGCAAAAATCAACCCAAGGAGCAATAGAAGGACATCTGATCCTGGTCTCCTGGAGAAGCATACCCCTGTCAACCAGATTAAAAGCGTTCTGAAAATCCACCAGAAACATGGAAATCCCAA